>JARQOD010002991.1:0-70155 GCA_033576555.1 Oophaga sylvatica
GTTTAGGCACATCAGGGGCTCTCCAAATGCGACATGACGCCCCCAGACCATTCCATCAAAGTCTGCAATCCAAAACGTCACTACTTCCCTTCCGAGCCCCGACGTGCGCCCATACAGTAGTTTACTCCCACATATTGGGTATTAGCGTACTCAGGACAAATTGCACAATAACTTTTGGAGTCTTGTTACCCTTGGGAAAATAAAAATTGGGGTGAAAAGATCAATTTTGTGGAAAAAATATGATTTTTTAATTTTACGGCTCTACGTTATAAACTTGTGTGAAGCACTTGGGGGTTCAAATTGCTCACCAAAGATCTAGATAAGTTCCTTAGGGGGTCTAGTTTCCCAAATGGGGTAACTTGTGGGGGGTTTCCACTGTTTAGGCACATCAGGGACTCTCCAAATGCAACATGGCGTCCAATCTCAATTCCAGCCAATTTTGGTTGGAAACAGTCAAATGGTGCTACTTCCATTCCGAGCTCTGCCATGCGCCCAAACAGTGGTTCCCCCCCACATATGGGGTATCAACGTACTCAGGACAAATTGGACAACAACTTTTGAGGTCCAATTTCTCCTGTTACCTATGGGAAAATAAAAAATTAGTGACTAATAGATAATTTTTGTGGGAAAAAAATAGGATTTTTTATTTTCATGCCCGGGCATTATAAACTTGTGTGAAGCACTTGGGGGTTCAAAGTGCTCACCAAAGATCTAGATAAGTTCCTTAGGGGGTCTAGCTTCCAAAATGGGGTCACTTGTGAGGGTTTCCACTGTTTAGGCTCATCTGGGGCACTACAAACGGAACATGACCCCCATCAATGTTTGCATTCCAAAACGTTACTGCTTCCTTTCCAAGCCCTGCCGTGCGCCCAGTTTCTCCCCCCACATATGGGGTATCAGCGTACTCAGGACAAATTGGACAACTTTTGGGGTCCAATTTCCTTGGGAAAAATCAAAAATTTGGGACTAAAAAATCATTTTTGTGGAAAATTGTTTTTTTTTTTTTTTCACACCTAGGCATTATAAACTTTTGTGAAACACTTTGGGGCTCAAAGTGCTCACAACAGATCTAGATAAGTTCCTTAGGGGGTCTAGTTTCCAAAATGGTGTCACTTGTGGGGGGTTTCCACTGTTTAGGCGCATCAGTGGCTCTCCAAACACGACATGGCGTCCAATCTCAACTCCAGCCAATTTTAGTTTGAAAAAGTCAAACGGCGCTCCTTCCCTTACGAGCTCTGCCGTGTGCCCAAACAGTGGTTTTCCCCCACATATAGGGTATTGGCGTACTCAGGAGAAATTGCACAACAACTTTATCTGCCCATTTTCTCCTTTTACCCTTGTCAAAATAAAAAAAAAGTTTGTAAAAGATCATTTTTGTGGCTAAAAAGTTAAATATTAATTTTTTCCTTCCACGTTGCTTCAGCTCCTGTGAAGCACCTGAAGGGTTAATAAACTTCTTGAATGTGGTTTTGAGTACCTTGAGGGTGCAGTTTTTAGAATGGTGTCACTTTTTGGTATTTTCTGCTATATAGACCCGTCAAAGTGACTTCAAATGTGAGGTGGTCCCTAAAAAAATGGCTTTGTAAATTTTGTTGTAAAAATGAGAAATCACTGGTCAACTTTTAACCCTTATAATTTCCGAACAAAAAAAAATTTTGGTTCCAAAATTGTGCTGATGTAAAGTAGACATGTGGGAAATGTTATTTCTTAACTATTTTATGTGACATATTTCTCTGTTTTAAGGGAAAAAAAATTCAAAGTTTGAAAATTGCAAAATTTTCAAAATTTTCGCCATATTTGCGTTTTTTTCAAAATAAACGCAAGTTATATCAAAGAAATTATACTTCTCACGTGAAGTACAATATGTCACGAGAAAACAGTCTCAGAATCGCGAAGATCCGTTGAAGCGTTCCAGAGTTATAACCTCATAAAGAGACAGTGGTCAGAATTGTAAAAATTGGCCCAGTCATTAACGTGCAAACCACCCTTGGGGGTGAAGGGGTTAATGTCAGCAAACAGTTTTTATTATTACTTTACAGCATTCTGGGTATTTTTATTCACATCTATCTAATAAAAAATGTATTTCAGAACAAATGAGCAGTTTCTTCCTTGGAGTCGGCAGCAGTTACGCTGCTCATAGGTTCCTCTTCCATAATTTATGTCTCACCTCTCCTAGATTTGCCACTCATCTGTCCTGTGTTCCCAGCTACATTTTGGGTCTCTTTAGTGTGTTGAACTAGCCTAGTCACGGTCAGAAGATCGATCGCCGATCAGAACATACAGGAATACGGGGCACGGAGCAGCGGTGGCAGGAGAGGTGGTGCAAACCGATTGCCAAGACCACGAGCATCGGTCACATCAGCAATCTACGGCCGATGGACGGGAGCCCTGAGAACAGGTATGGACTGGGACTGAAATTCAGCCCTGGCATTTGAAATCACACAGGCCCATGTTGTATATTACCCTGGATGGAGGAAAGGAAGATTTACTACAAGACCAATATTTCTAATGATATCCGTAGCCTGCTGGGGTAAGTGACGGAGTCAGCGACTTGGTTCTCTGTCACAACTCTTAACAGTATGGGTGTCTTGAGAACACTGATTCTGTTAGCAACGTAGCAGACAAGGCGGCCCACGACCAGACAGGCCCTGCCTGAAACCTCCTCTGATCTTTTTTTGATTAGCTATCCTGGCGTGATCCCATCGTAGCAGCAAATCAGAATTTCTTGGTCACTTTTGAACAGAAGGTGGTGGAGGGGGGATGTCGTACCACGTGGGGGTCATGAAAACAGCATTGTACTGTATGTGCAGCGCGTGCGCCCGCTTCCCGTCTTTCAATGTTGCAAAGTATCTTCAGAAGAACGAAAATATTGTGGGTTTAATGTGGAAACTCAAGGACAGGGAAATAGAGAGGAGCGAAGCATCTGAAATTGTAATTCGCCAACTTCACAGAATTTTATACAAAAAATTAGCGGCAAATAGATTCCTGCGAATCTAAAGACTAGAAACCACGGACCAAGAGGTTACACTCTACAGGAAGCACTGACCACCACTGTACACAGTGTGATAATGGGCTAGATGTCACTGCTGCAGGGCAGAGTGGGGAGGCCACCAACAACACTGCCTGATGCTTCACTGATGGCAAGTTCTGGTTATTACAAACGGAGAATCACATTTCTACATTTTCTAACTGGCGCAAAACCGCGAATAACAGGAAAATCAGTCATATCAATCTGCTGTATACTATAGACACAATACTGAGGGGTTACTGCCCCCTGTGCCCAGTAATGGAGGGGTTACTGCCCCCATGTGCCCAATAATGGAGGGGTTACTGCCCCCCTGCGCCCAGTAATGGAGGGTTACTGCCCCCCTGTGCCCAATAATGGGGGATCTCCAGCACCTACCTCCACCTGCAGAGCCGCACACCACATATAGGCTGTTCTGTGCACAGTAATGGGGAATCTCCAGCACCTACCTCCACCTGCAGAGCCGCACACCACATATATGGCTGTTCTGTGCCCAGTAATGGGGAATCTCCAGCACCTACCTCCACCTGCAGAGCCGCACACCACATATATGGCTGTTCTGTGCCCAGTAATGGGGAATCTCCAGCACCTACCTCCACCTGCAGAGCCGCACACCACATATATGGCTGTTCTGTGCCCAGTAATGGGGAATCTCCAGCACCTACCCCACCTGCAAGCCGCACACCACATATATGCTGTTCTGTGCCCAGTAATGGGGAATCTCCAGCACCTACCTCCACCTGCAGAGCCGCACACCACATATATGGCTGTTCTGTGCCCAGTAATGGGGGATCTCCAGCACCTACCTCCACCTGCAGAGCCGCACACCACATATATGGCTGTTCTGTGCCCAGTAATGGGGAATCTCCAGCACCTACCTCCACCTGCAGAGCCGCACACCACATATATGGCTGTTCTGTGCCCAGTAATGGGGATCTCCAGCACCTACCTCCACCTGCAGAGCCGCACACCACATATATGGCTGTTCTGTGCGCACAGGACCTGTGATGAGGTCACATGAGGGGAGGAGTCAGGGGTCACATGATCAGGGGCCTCAGTGGATGCAGGAATCTGCTGTGCTGGTTGTCATGGTGCTGGATGAGGGGAAGTTTCTGTGTGGGGTCAGGAGGGGTTTACAGGGTGGATGTAGCAGAGCCATGTGTGTACCAGGTGTACGGAGCGGAGCCGTGTGTGTACGAGGTGTACGGAGCGGAGCTGTGTGTGTATGAGGTGTACGGAGCGGAGCCGTGTGTGTACGAGGTGTACGGAGCGGAGCTGTGTGTGTACGAGGTGTATGGAGCGGAGCCGTGTGTGTACGGAGCGGAACCGTGTGTGTACGGAGCGGAGCCGTGTGTTTATGAATTGTACGGAGCAGAGCCATGTGTGTTCGAGGTGTGCGGAGCAGAGCCGTGTGTGTACGAGGTGTACGGAGCGGAGCCGTGTGTGTACAAGGTGTACAGAGCGGAGCCGTGTGTGTACGAGGTGTACAGAGCAGGGCCGTGTGTGTACGAGGTGTACAGAACCGAGCCGTGTGTGTACAGAGCAGAGCCGTGTGTTTACGAATTGTACGGAGCAGAGCCATGTGTGTACGAGGTGTGCGGAGCAGAGCCGTGTGTGTACGAGGTGTACGGAGCGGAGCTGTGTGTTACGAGGTGTATGGAGCGGAGCCGTGTGTGTACGGAGCGGAGCTGTGTGTGTACGGAGCGGAGCCGTGTGTTTACGAATTGTACGGAGCAGAGCCATGTGTGTACGAGGTGTGCGGAGCGGAGCCGTGTGTGTACGAGGTGTACGGAGCGGAGCCATGTGTGTACAAGGTGTACAGAGCGGAGCCGTGTGTGTACGAGGTGTACAGAGCCGAGCCGTGTGTGTACAGAGCGGAGCCGTGTGTGTACTGAGCTGAGCCGTTTGTATGGGGTATACGGAGCGGAGCCGCGTGAGAGCGAGGTGTAGGAGCGGAGCCGCGTGTGTACGAGGTGTGCGGAGTGGAGCCACGTGTGTGCGAGGTGTACGGAGTGGAGTTGGGTGTGTACGGGGCGAAGCAGGGTGTGTATGAGGTGTACGTAGCGGAGCTGAGTGTGTACGAGGTGTGCGGAGCTGTGTGTGTGTATAAGGTGTTCGGAGTGGAGCCGTGTATGTACAAGGTGTATGTAGTGGAGCCATGTGTGTACAGAGCAGAACGGTGTGTGTACGAGGTGTACAGAGCGAAGCCGAGTGTGTACAAGGTGTATGTAGCGGAGCCATGTGTGTACTGAGCGGAACCGTGTGAGTACGATGTGTGGAGCAGAGCCATTTGTATACGATGTGTACTGAGCAGAGCAGTGTATACATGAATTGTATGGATCAGAGCCCCATGTAATCCACATATGTACAAAGCGGAACTGCGCCGCATGTCAATGACATGTATGCAGCAGAGCCAGGTGTGCACGGGTTCCGTATAAAGAGGAGCCGCATAAGTATGGAGCCGAGTGTCACATGATCAGGTGCCATGTATGTATGATGTGAACGGAGCTGAGCCTTGCATGTTTGAGGAGCTGTCCTCCGTGTGTATGCAGAGGGGCTGCACATGCACACAGCACATGTACTGATAAGTAAAGGAGGCGTTTCTCTGGAGCGAAGCTGTACATGAATGATGCATGTATGGAGTGGAGCTAGACATGTACCATGTGTGTATAGAGAAAAGCATGTGCCATGGCAAAATTTTAGGCCATGCCCTTATCCTCACACCCTGGCTACACCCAACTCGTGCATTTGTTAGAGCTGAACCAGCATTTTTCTACAGTTCAGAGGCCTTGGTTTCTTTTAGACAGGCTGATGCGTACCAGTGTCAAGATAAGATGTTCCTCATTTTAGTCAATACACCCCCTGGGCGCCTGAGTAGTTCTGGGAGACAAGGGCAAGAATGGAGTTTTCGGTTAAAATCAGTATTCTACGTGTTTAGTGATAAGTTGTATTAACCGCCATATATGGTAATTCCGCTTCCTGCTTCAGGGATGTATATAAATCCCGTATCCAGCAATAAAGAGCAGAGTTTATTGACGCATACTCTGTGTCTGTGTCTTATTCTCTCTGGTACCACATTCCGAGGAGGAAAGGGTTAACGAGACAAGCAGTGACGACAGCTGGCGCCCGAACAGGGACCTTGAGTTAATCTACTCTGAGAAAGTCCGACCGATCCAGAGACGTGGGATGAATTGAGCTCTCTGTTGGTGATATACATACAGCGCTGAGGTAAGAATACTTATTATATTCTACCTAAAAATCTATATCACTGTATAGTGGACTCCCTCCTCCCCGAGCGGTCGGCTTTCCAGGTAATTCACAGGTGTTCCTGGCTCAAGGTTCCTTTGAACCAGTAGACCCTCAGATTAATTGTCATTCCTGCCTTTCCTCCTTTGAAAAATTACAGTATGGATCCAATGATTGTGGTGTGGTTTTTTCTTGGTGTTTGTGTGATCGGATTGTTTATTTGGTTAGCGTACAAATCTTGGCAAGCGAGCAGCGGAATGGTTCAGAAACCTTTGTGGCCCATTGTCTAAGTGACGGAATTGTCTTGGTGACAGAGTCTTGGTGACAGAATTGTCTAAGTGACAGGAGAATCTCTTCTAGGTGAGGAGATACAAAAATGGGGAACCAAAATGCCAAGTAAGGTATTACTGCCAAAGATTTAGTGGTACGCCGAGAGGGAAAGCAAGTGTTGGTAGGCATTGACAAAGTATTGTGTAAAGCAGGCGTGAATGAAAACGGAGAATTGAACAGTGATAAATGGAAAAGGTTCTTTAACTCACATCATGGATGGTTGAGAAACAAAGGACTGTTGAAAACGGTTCCATGAAAAATGCCCACAAGAAAAATGCCCACATGAAAAATGCCCACAGAAAAAACCCCACAGTCATGAATGCCCACATGAAAATTGCCCACACAGAATTTTGCCCACATGGAAATTTGCCCACGTAGAAATTTGCCCACGCAGAATTTTGCCCATATGGAAATTTGCCCACATGGACATTTGCCCATGCAGAATTTTCCCCACAAGGAAATTTGCCCACACAATTTTACACCATTGCAGCATCACAAAGTTTTGGATCTGTGATATTTGAGGTGCAAGGATGTTCACATGATATGCAATAATCTTGTGATTTTGGGCTGACCTAGTGCAAAAATTTTGCAGATCTGTGCTTTGCAAACACATTTGTACCAGTCTGTTATGATCAGCAATAGATACAATGTGTCTCATCACTCACTGATTCTGCCTTACACCTCCCCCCAGCTCAGCACATGGAGCACATACTGAGCTCAGGAAAAACCAGCAAGCCGTGTGATCCAGGGGATATCTATTACTGCTATCTGTACTCACAGATATCACTGTTTTATTTGTGGTGTTACATAGGACTGCAGAAACATCTACTACATTACCTGTACTCTGGAGTATCACTGTTATCTGTGGTGTTACATAGGACTGCAAAGGACATATACTACATTATCTGTCTTCAGTTATCACTGTGTTCTCTGTGGTGTGACATAGGACTGCAGTTAACATCTACTACATTACCTGTACTCAGTTATCACTGTGTTATCTGTGGTGTTACATAGGACTGCAGAAACATCTACTACATTACCTATACGCAGTTATCACTATTATCTGTGGTGTTACATAGGACTGCAGGGGACATGTACTGCATTATTTGTACCCAGTTATCACTGTGTTATCAGAGGTGTTACATAGGACTGCAGGGGACATCTACTGCATTATCTGTACTCAGTTATCACTGTTATATGTGGTGTTACAGAGGACTGCAGGGGACATCTACTACATTATCTGTCCTCCGTTATCACTGTGCTATCTGTGGTGTTACATAGGACTGCAGAAACATCTACTACATTACCTGTATGCAGTTATCACTATTATCTGTGGTGTTACATAGGACTGCAGGGGACATGTCCTGCATTATTTGTACCCAGTTATCACTGTGTTATCTGAGGTGTTACATAGGACTGCAGGGGACATCTACTGCATTATCTGTACTCAGTTATCACTGTGTTATATGTGGTGTTACAGAGGACTGCAGGGGACATCTACTACATTATCTGTCCTCCGTTATCACTGTGCTATCTGTGGTGTTACATAGGACTGCAGGGAACATCTACTACTAGGGATGAGCTGATCTATCTGGGCGGATCCGTTATCCACTTGGATAGTGAGGTGCACAGATACTATCCGTCTGGATCGGGATTATTGCAGTATCTGCAGATATATCCATGGCTTCCCATAATGTATGTTTTATGCATTATGAAAAGGCACATTCATTGCACACCCGTCACATTGCTGACTGTGGGGGTGCAGGGGAGACCCGCAAAGCAAAAAGCACTACTCGCCGGGTTTTCGATGAGCTGTGCTGGCCGCGTCCTCCTCTTCCTGGTCAC
Organism: Oophaga sylvatica; assembly: GCA_033576555.1. NCBI lineage: Eukaryota > Metazoa > Chordata > Amphibia > Anura > Dendrobatidae > Oophaga > Oophaga sylvatica. The sequence continues at coordinate 8,447 of JARQOD010002991.1, forward strand.
ATGCCGGAGGATGCCGCCGTCACGGCTCACATGACTTTGATGACGCTGCACTAACGTGACCAGGAACAGGCTCATGAGAACCCGAACAGTAGAGCTTTTTTTTAGCAGTGACAGAGAGCAGGGGTCTGGCTGGGGGGTTGTCCTCACCCAGGTATGTCCCCCAGTGGGCAATGAGTCTCTGCCGTGGTGGCACAGCAAGGATCAGACCCAGGTATGTCACTGGTGGGAGGGGTGTCCCACATGTCACTGCCGACGTAGGGGGGAATGTCACCGGCAGGCGAGGAGTCCTCTCTATGTTACTGGTGAAGGGATGTCCCCGCCCGCATATAGTGTTGTACCATAGATTTCTATGGGATCCTGCAGTCCTCTGTAACACCACATATAACACAGTGATAACTGAGTACAGATAATGCAGTAGATGTCCCCTGCAGTCCTATGTAACACCTCAGATAACACAGTGATAACTGGGTACAAATAATGCAGAACATGTCCCCTGCAGTCCTATGTAACACTACAGATAATAGTGATAACTGCATACAGGTAATGTAGTAGATGTTTCTGCAGTCCTATGTAACACCACAGATAGCACAGTGATAACGGAGGACAGATAATGTAGTAGATGTGAGTCGCACAACCAGGGTTTTGGGGTACTCGGCACCGAGCCCATTCACTTTAATGGGGGATGTCACGGGTAGCGCAGCTCGGTCCGTGGCCCTGGGCGCTCACTAAAAGGGGGATATTTACAGGGGATTATAGAAATGTTCGTGACGCCACCTGTGGTTTCTGATCAGGATGACCAGCGCTGCAGGGTAGATCCTCTGAGGGGTTGTTACTGGGCAGCAAGGTGTTAAGTCTCCCACAGGTGAGACTGGTCCCTCGAGGTAGATGGCGGTGCAGGGGTGAAGGAGCAATAATGCAAACACACACAAGACAGTCTCTTTCTGTACCTTTACTGGTGATGAAGTTGCAGGCACGTCCCGGGAGGCCGTCAGGGTGGAGGATGCACGTCCAGTAATCACTGAGTAGGTGTAGGGCCTCCTTACATCTATATGTGTGTGAGTTTCTAACTTGCATAAAACACAGTTTAACTCCGTTCTCTTTGCTACGCCCGGCTGATCTTGTGGTGGAGCCTTCTTTTGGACAGAACTAAGTCTCCAATGGTTGCGCTGACCAGACTTCTGTTCTTCCAGACCCCGGTTACGTATCAGCACTGTTGGGCCCCTCTGCGACCTGAAGTCCAGCAGGGTCTCCGGTTTCTCCCACTAGCCATGAAGGTACTAGCAAGCTTGGACCCGGTGTCCGGTTGTGCAGAGTGGAGGTAAGCCATCATTGCTATTCATCCTCAGTCACTCTCTCTTTTCCTTTTCCACTTGCCTGTCGTCCTACTCACACCTTTAACATAAGCACAGGCAGCAGTAGATGTCAGCTTTCTTCTCTTCACTGCTCTCCAAGCGTCGGCACGCTCACTCTCTAACAATACCTCAGTTGACTCGGTGTTACAAATACTGCAGTTCCCTTTCCTTCACTTCTTTCTTAGGCTCTGTCCGAAGTAGCTATCAGGACCTTCCGTCAGACTGATCTATGCACACTCCGAGAGTCACTTTCCACTTCCCTAGGGAACTATCAGTCAGCACGTTCTGAGGTAACTAGCTTGTTCACTGCTCTGCTCTGACAGGAAATCTCCTCAAAGGCTACTGCTGCGTCTCTCCACACCCTTATATACTCTAAAGGGCTCCCTCTGGTGGCACTATAGGGAAATGTGAAGTGTGAATGAATATCGGGTGATTGTGAATTACCTTCCATGCATCCTCCAGGGTAACATGTGGCACCAAGCGCAGCTGGGCTACACATCCCCCCCTAGTTAATATCAGCACTCCCGGGCTGAAAAAGAAAACAATTTTTATACATAACAATAAACATAACTCATCCCTTGTGGGAGGTAAGGACACTTCAAACGTTACAATGTGTACAAATTTGCAAATAGGAAAATATCAAATGCTTTCACACAATAAATGCAGGATTCTTGTGGAGGACCCGTACCAAACCTCCCACGGTGGTCCTGGGTGGGCTGCAGGACTTCTTTGCTGCAAACCTCACTCAAGGCCACACCATACGGGTTTTTCTTCTGAGGCAGGATGGTTTACGTAAAACCAAGATGGGGCACTGAGTGCCAACTATTTACATTACAGTTCTGTGCTGCAAGAGTCCTCAGCACGCAGTCCTTCAAAATCAGAGAACCATAGAAAAATCACATTTCTACCATAACCACACTATCACTTTCACATTACCCAACTGGGGTATACTACTTCAGCATGTAACATTCACAATAAAGTGCAATTCTTTGGCAACTTTGTACAGTTTCAGTAAACCCTGTCTGGGTCGTACTGTTCTTCTTTGAATATGGTTGTACCTTCCACACCTGGGGCTGGAAGCATGCGGTGCGCTCTGGAACGCATCACTAAGAGATTGTGTCCTGCTACCAGTGTCTGAGTAGCCACAGTCCTCTTTTCAACTTTTACTTTGCTTGAGGCCTGACAGGTGCCCCTTCTAAGTACAGATTTGGCTCAATAGGGATCGCTGTAGCAGTCACTATGCTCTGCAGCGTTTCCAATGGTGACGCATGCACATGCAATGGCTCAGTAGGGGGCGCACTTGCAACTGTTGCGCTCTGTTGGGTTGCGGAATAGGACGCAGGATAGGATGCAGGTGCGCGGCCGGGCGCTGATGTGGCTGGGGCTTGGGATGCTGAGACACGGGGTACGTTTCCGGCTTCAGGAACGGGGTCGCTGACTCGAGAGACATTCAGGGCATACCACCCCTTAAGACCCCAGTGCGCGTGTAGGTGACAATATCCCCAATAATTAGATTCCTTCCCGGGTGCCCCTCTGGCAGGTGAGACTCCACATCCCTGCGATTAACAAAGACCTCCTGGTACAGGCCTGGTTCGTGGATGAACCCCCAGCCTCCCTGGAGTTTGAAGTCTCTAATGGCCCCCTGGCGCCGCGGTTCCCGGAGCGTACCTTTGTCTCGCCTGACGTTCTCTTTGTCAGCAAGATCTTTCTCCCGGTACCTCTGGCGAAGCTGCTGCGCCTCTCGCTGCTCCTGCTGCTGTCGCTGCTCATACTCCCGGCGTCGCCACTTGTTCTCCTTCTGGGCGGCGTATTCCACATCGTCCAGGTACTCCATCTTCTCCCAATCAATCTCTACTGCATCAGGCAGGATTCCTTCCGTCGTCCCTACCGGGGGACTGCATTCCGCTGCTGCCTCTGGTTCCAGGCCTGGCTGGCATTTCGGTCCGGGCAGGGCCTCCTCAGCCTCCTTCCCTCCCGCCGTGTCCTCGGCGGAGTCAGGATCAGCTCTTTTGGGGCCGGCCTCCGGTTGTTCATCAGCCGCTGGGTCCAGTGGTGGCGCGGGTGGCATTTGCGCATCTTGAGGGGAGAGCAGTGGATCCCACAGCAGCCGCTGTTTCAGGGCACGCCAGCTTTGCTCCATCGCCTCCATCTCTGCGCGGTGTCGGGCTATATTTCTCAGCACCGCATCCACTTCTTCCATACGGTAGTTCATTTCTTCGTCCTCCCGACCTGGGGAAGGTTCGAGTACAGGCTGCACCACTTCAGGGGAACGGGGTCTGCGCACCGCCATTCCTCCACATAGTGACTCCTGTCCTTCCGCCATCTCACGCCAGGCCAGACTGTATGTTTCATCTGGAACACTCTGGATTTTTCCGTGGAGGCTGGACTTTTGCTTTCTCTTCTTAGCATAGAGGATGAAGAGGAGGCGGATCTCTCTTGCAGTGGGGCAGGCTCGGACATTGTAATAGCACTTAGACAGGGCGCCCATAACTTTCGCGCCACAGGGGGGGTATGCCCACGAATACACGCCCTCTTTTTTCACCAGCGCCTCAGGGCGCGAATATGGTGGCAAAATGGCGGAAAATGGCGCCAAAAGTCACAAAAACTGCACAGTCTTTTTGCACAAAAACAGTCCACTTAGGCACACAGGACTCACATATAGTAAGCTTCAGATCCTGTTCGTGACGCCAAAATAGATGAGTCGCACAACCAGGGTTTTGGGGTACTCGGCACCGAGCCCGTTCACTTTAATGGGGGATGTCACGGGTAGCGCAGCTCGGTCCGTGGCCCTGGGCGCTCACTAAAAGGGGGATATTTACAGGAATGATTATAGAAATGTTTGTGACGCCACCTGTGGTTTCTGATCAGGATGACCAGCGCTGCAGGTTAGATCCTCTGAGGGTTGTTACTGGGCAGCAAGGTGTTAAGTCTCCCACAGGTGAGACTGGTCCCTCGAGGTAGATGGCGGTGCAGGGGTGAAGGAGCAATAATGCAGACACACACAAGACAGTCTCTTTCTGTACCTTTACTGGTGATGAAGTTGCAGGCACGTCCCGGGAGGCCGTCAGGGTGGAGGATGCACGTCCAGTAATTACTGAGTAGGTGTAGGGCCTCCTTACTGTAGCGTCGGCGTCCCTGCCTTCTGCCAGGCAGGGACGCTGTTCCCCTGCAGCAGCGTCCTCTGCCAGGCAGGGACGTCGCCCCCCTTACCCTTCCTCAGCGTCCTCCTTCCGCCCTGCTGGGGCCGCGCGCTCCTTCCCTGCTGCTGGACTTAGGGCGCGCGCCCGTGCCCTCCCCCGCTCTTAAAGGAGCCGCGCGCATTTTTCAAATAAGTCCCCGGCCAATGCCGGAGGACTCCACCCTATATTAAGGGCTTCCTCCTTAATGGAGGTGCCCGAGCAATGTTGTTGTTGCACTGTTTCACTCTGCTTCAGCCCTCAGGTCCCGTTACCAGTTACCTGCCTGTTTCCTGCCCGTTTGCTGTATGCTACCTGTCCGCAAGTCTACCCGGAGGTTCGGACGTCACAAGTGGTGATCCACGGCTATTCCAGAGACTCTTGCCTGCTCACTTGGGAGCGATCATCTGCCATCTGACTGCAGCCCTACCCGGAGGTTCGGACGTCACAAGCGGTGATCCCCGGCTATTCCAGAGACTCTTGCCTGCTCACTTGGGAGCGATCATCTGCCATCTGACTGCAGCCCTACCCGGAGGTTCGGACGTCACAAGCGGTGATCCCCGGCTGTTCCAGAGACTCTCGCCTGCTCACTTGGGAGTGTCCATCCGCCATCTGCCTGCTAGCCTACCGGGAGGCTTCACCATCTCAGGTCGTATATACCTGTCCATCTAGAGACTGCCCCGGTTACTTGCTGTGACAACCTGCCTGTCTATCCAGAGACTACCCCGGTCACTTGCCGTGACAACCTGCCTGTCAATCCAGAGACTGCCCCGGTCACTTGCCGTGACAACCTGCCTGTCTATCCAGAGACTGCCCCGGTCACTTGCCGTGACAACCTGCCTGTCAATCCAGAGACTGCCCCGGTCACTTGCCGTGACAACCTGCCTGTCTATCCAGAGACTGCCCCGGTCACTTGCCGTGACAACCTGCCTGTCAATCCAGAGACTGCCCCGGTCACTTGCCATGATCCTTTCCCGTATAACCAGAGACTGCCCCGTCACTTGCCGTGACTTCCTGTCCGTCTCCCTGGGCGCCACCCGCTCTCTTACAAGTATAACCTTCTTGTATAAATAAAGCTCAGAGGTTCCACCTACCTGACCCGTTACACTTACGTCTATATGTGTGTGAGTTTCTAACTTGCATAAAACAAAGTTTAACTCCGTTCTCTTTGCTATGCCCTGCTGATCTTGTGGTGGAGCCTTCTTTTGGACAGAACTAAGTCTCCAATGGTTGCGCTGACCAGACTCCTGTTCTTCCTGACCCCGGTTACGTATCAGCACTGTTGGGCCCCTCTGCGACCTGAAGTCCAGCAGAGTCTCTGGTTTCTCCCACTAGCCATGAAGGTACTAGCAAGCTTGGACCCGGTGTCCGGTTGTGCAGAGTGGAGGTAAGCCATCATTGCTATTCATCCTCAGTCACTCTCTCTTTTCCTTTTCCACTTGCCTGTCGTCCTACTCACACCTTTAACATAAGCACAGGCAGCAGTAGATGTCAGCTTTCTTCTCTTCACCGCTCTCCAAGCGCTCGCTCTCTAACAATACCTCAGTTGACTCGGTGTTACAAATAGTGCAGTTCCCTTTCCTTCACTTCTTTCTTAGGCTCTGTCCGAAGTAGCTATCAGGACCTTCCGTCAGACTGATCTATGCACACTCCGAGAGTCACTTTCCACTTCCCTAGGGAACTATTAGTCAGCACGTTCTGAGGTAACTAGCTTGTTCACTGCTCTGCTCTGACAGGAAATCTCCTCAAAGGCTACTGCTGCGTCTCTCCACACCCTTATATACTCTAAAGGGCTCCCTCTGGTGGCACTATAGGGAAATGTGAAGTGTGAATGAATATCGGGTGATTGTGAATTACCTTCCATGCATCCTCCAGGGTAACATGTGGCACCAAGCGCAGCTGGGCTACACAGATGTCCCCTGCAGTCCTCTGTAACACCACATATAACAGTGATAATTGAGTACAGATAATGCAGTAGATGTCCCCTGCAGTCCTATGTAACACCTCTGATAACACAGTGATAACTGGGTACAAATAATGCAGTACATGTCCCCTGCAGTCCTATGTAACACCACAGATAATAGTGATAACTGCGTATAGGTAATGTAGTAGATGTTTCTGCAGTCCTATGTAACACCACAGATAACACAGTGATAACTGAGTACAGGTAATGTAGTAGATGTTACCTGCAGTCCTATGTCACACCACAGAAAACACAGTGATAACTGAAGACAGATAATGTAGTATATGTCCTTTGCAGTCCTATGTAACACCACAGATAACAGTGATACTCCAGAGTACAGGTAATGTAGTAGATGTTTCTGCAGTCCTATATAACACCACAAATAAAACAGTGATACCTGTGAGTACAGATAGCAGTAATAGATATCCCCTGGATCACACGGCTTGCTGGTTTTTCCTGAGCTCAGTATGTGCTCCATGTGCTGAGCTGGGGGGAGGTGTAAGGCAGAATCAGTGAGTGATGAGACACATTGTATCTATTGATGATCATAACAGACTGGTACAAATGTGTTTGCAAAGCACAGATCTGCAAAATTTTTGCACTAGGTCAACCCAAAATCACAAGATTATTGCATATTGTGAGGCAGTGACCGGGATCGTTTAAAGGGACGTTATATTTCCCCCAGAATGTGTACAGAGACCTATTAAAGCCATTGGAGTGCATTGCAGTCACACACACACAGCTGCGGCTGCAATGCAGGAATGAAGGTGAGCAATGACCTAGTCAGACTACCTGGCTAAGGCAGATTAAGTAAAATCCGGCAGGGCCTTCATTTCTTGGAGGAGGTCACAGGCGGCAGTGGGGCGGCCTCCTCCCTCCAACCCGGGTTTTCCAGTGGCTTTTGCCACAGGTCTTTAAAACTCCTGCACTAAGGATTAGTGTTGTTCTATGTTGGGACCCTGCAAGGAGCATAGCAGGAAAGCTCCACAGGACTGTGTGTAGCTGAACCCAGGCCTGGGACGGCTCTGCACCAGTCAGGCTCTGTTCGGCCCGGCGCGGCCGTTGTCCCCGGCAACCAGTGTTTGTGGACTGATGTTTACCCGGCTGCGTACCGGAGGACTTTTCCTGTTTTACCCGTGAGTTGCTGAATAAAAGCTGTTTACTTTGGACTTGCTTGGGTCACTGTCTCAGTTACTGCACGGTGTGAACACCGCCGTCTTACAATATCATGTAAACATCCTTGCACCTCAAATATCACAGATCCAAAACTTTGTGATGCTGCAATGGTGCAAAATTGTGTGGGCAAATTTCCTTGTGGGGAAAATTCTGCGTGGGCAAATTTCCATGTGGGCAAATTTCCATGTGGGCAAATTTCTGTGTGGGCAAATTTCCGTGTGGGCAAATTTCCGTGTGGGCAAATTTCCGTGTGGGCAAATTTCCGTGTGGGCAAATTTCCTGTGGGCATTCATGACTGTGGGTTTTTTTCTGTGGGCATTTTTCCTGTGGGCATTTTTCTTTTGGGCATTTTTCTGGTCACCATATTTCTTGAATGGTTCCCCCTTAGCTCTGAAGTTTATTATAGTTGGCATTAAAGATGGATGATTGCTGGATACCCGTGTCATAGCTAACTCCTCTTCCTCAGCACTTAGGTTTTGACCCTGATATTGGATATTGACAATATTTGCCAAAAAATGAGCTGGAGTCAGTGCTTGTCCCATTCGTTTGTTTACTGCTTGTAATTTAATTCTGTCCATGTGTAGTTCTGTTTTTAAGTGTTCACTCAGTTCCTTCCAAATTTCAACAGCATCCGCAATAAAACAGCTATTTTTCTGTATTTTGTTTAAAGCTTGAGAGATGGGTTTCAGGAAGCTCAGCATATGTTCAACATTTCTCTTAAGCCCAATGTTGAGGATTTTGGCCGTGACAGTGCCATCTATTTTATCTCGATTTTCTTCACAAAGTGTCATCAGAATAGGCCAGTTTTTGATATACTGCTCAAAACAGTCCTCCACAGAGTTCCACCACAGAGTTCCATCTAACATCTTGTGGGAGCGTTAGCTTGGTTCCACCCATCCTTTTCAGAGCTGCTGCAGCAAAATGATTATTACGGAAGTATTTAGCAATTTCAACAACATTAGCCTTTATTTCTGGAACACTTTCACTTAAGTCTTTGGCTAAGAGGTGCACCAAATGAGCACTGCAACCATATGTTATTAGCTTTGTATTCCCTCCCTGCTCTTCTAAATTTCTTCTCATCTTGGATGCGTTTGCAGCATTGTCAGTGACCAAACTGCGTACTAGACATTTGAATTTTTGCTCACATGTTGTTATAGCTTTTACTGCCGCTTCTTGTAAGTATTCTGCTGTGTGTGCATTTCCTGACGTATCAGTTGTTTGTGCAAGGAAGACTTTACCTTCTTCTGTTGTTATACAAGCACATACAATAGGATCATTGTGGACATTACTCCACCCATCAATACTTAGGTTAACAATTTTACCCTCCAGAGCTGTTGCACATTGCTCCATTTCTCTGTCATACACTTGATCCAGAAGTTTCCCTGCAACATCAGCTCTGCTGGGTGGACTGTATCCTGGTCTCAGTGACTGAACCATATTAATGAAATGTGGGTTCTCAGTCAGACGGAAAGAAGAGTTTGTTGCATAAATAAACTGGGCAATTTTTTCATCAATCAACTCTTTTTCTAATCTGCTAGTTCTTATCGCAAACCTATCTATGATGGTTCCAGGAGGTAAAGGTTCTTTCTTCCTTTTGGGTGATGGTGATATGTGGCTGTGGGTGTCTGATGATGATGCTGCTGCTAATGAAGCACTATCCTGGATGGATAACTCTGAAACTGTAGAACAGGATGATGGTGATCTTGGAGGTGGATAGTTTCCAGAATCCATGAATTCCCCTAAACAAAAAAAGTCAATGCTGTTCTTTTATTGTTTATACAATTTCTGCTTATTGTACACAACACAGCACTGCCCCAAAAGGAATATTTGTTTTTCTTCATAACTGTACCAAATGACAGTAACATGCAGTAATAATAAGAAATATAATTTTTCTCACACATGACAGTTCAGTCTTTAGATAGGATTCAATAAAAATGTTTACCAACCTGAAGATCCTGCCTGTTCAGAAGTGTTTCTTTGGTCATCTTCATCACCGCACTTCTCATGATGTTGCCTCATTCACGCCACCAGGCCTTGCATCTCTTTGTTGCATCGTTTGCATTTTGCATGCATGCCTGCCTTACCGATAGGCGAAGGAGCTTCATTAAAATAATCCAAAACTGGGTCTCTTTTACGGCCTGCTGCCATTATAAGGAAAGAATGTAATAAACCTCAGATCGTACACACAAACAGATCCAGACTTGTCTGTCTGTGGCTATGCTGCAGTATTGTGCTCAAAGTTTCACTTTCATTTTCTTGTCTGCTTGCCCTTCCTCCTCCTCACACTTAGATTCACATTCTTCTTGTGTTGTGCAGATCTATTCCACTCCAAACAATCAGAAACATATTGTCTAACTTCTTGGACTTGGCACTGAAGGGGTTGATTCTGTATTCATATAGGTTTGTAGAACAATAGGATTAAGGTCTTTTTCTCAACTCTTCATGTTGTAACATTTTTGCCGTGAAGAAGAGGCTGGGACCTCTGCGGAGTCAAATTCAGTTTTGAGAACTGCGTAAGTAAAGCGAGCATCTGTGATAATATAGGAGAGAAACTGCCCACTAATCCTACAGAAACCTCTGGAAGAGCATGGCATTGTGAATGTTACACATATACAGCCTTTATTCTACTGAGTTAAACAACTCAGCTTTATCTCATGATGGAAGAACCTTTGGATGGTAAAATATTTTCCTCAAAAAGCAGTTTATTGAAAAAAATCCGATTTAAATAAAAAAAAATCCGATTTAAATCAAAAAAAATCTGATTTTTTTGATTTTTTAAAAAAAATCATTGATTTTTATCCACCCTGGGGACGGACCAGCTCAAGGCGCCCCCCGGACAGCAGTGTTATACAGACCATGGAGCCCTTCAGAGCAGTTGGCTCTAATAACGCAACTCCTGGACCCTTCACAGTCACCAATGGGATTCGCTAGAATGTTAGCTACAATGCAGGATACGTATAAAGCAACTAGACAGGATCTGGAAGCACTTATGAAAGGGAAATTGGCAGATGAAGCCAGATACGATAGACTGATAGATGAGACATACAAGTGTTATGTTGGTAGGACCGGACCTGATAATGCAGAAGTCAATGACGCAGCAGCAGGGGTTCTGTTTACAGAAGCGTTGAAAAAAGCGTGTAAAGATAGACAGGCAGAGAAGGAGGTTACACTAGAAGACAGAGTTCAGGGAAAGGAAGAGGAGACAAAAGATTATTTCTGGGCCCTAAGAAAAACTTGGGTAGAAATGGGTTTTGTCCCAGAAAACAAAACTAGTGAGAGGATACTGGCAAGTGCATATATGAATGGGTTGAAAAAGGAAGTGGCAGAAAAGGTGAAAGTAAGTAGACCAGATTGGAGATCAGTTAAAGCAGAGGATCTAGCCAGAATAGCACAGGGGGCACAACATGATTTAGCGCAAGCAAAGAGAGGCGAAAGGTTACATGCTGTAGGTACTCGTCCTGCAAACAACAGGGAGGGGAGACGTGTGCCAGGAGATGGACAGAAATTGAGCTACGGGTGCAGGAAACCAGGACATTTCAGGAGAGATTGCAGAACTAATCCATATCCAGCCTGTCCAACTAATCCATATCCAAATGACCCGCCTGCAAGAGGCCCCCAAGACCAATTAGGGCCGCTCCCATAGGATAATGGTAGCTTGCACATGAACCCCCTTGTCTCCTTACCCCCCACTCCTAATTGCACAGTGCAGGTGAACCTACCAGGGGGACATGAGGTTGAGTTCCAAGTGGACACGGGGGCAGACAATTCAGTAATTACAGAAGAGGACAGGCCATTTGGGAAAGTGATTTCTCCCACCATGTTATAGCGACTCCTTACAACTCTCCATCTATCCTGCTCCCCGTCACTAAAAAGATTCCCCTGCAAATTCAAGGAACCACTGTACACACACAGTTAATTGTATCACCACGGGGTGAATGTAATCTTTTAGGATGTGATGTATTGTCTCAATTGCAAGCACATATTGAGTATCATCCTGATGGGACTGTCACTATGACACCAGGATTGAAGCCAAGCACTCTTTATAAAATCATGTCACTAGATGTTGCTAGTATAGAGGACACAAATGAATTTCCTTCAATGTTAGAAGGTGTGATACCGCATGATTTCTGGCTTCAGATAAAACAGATGTGGGCAGATTAAGGGTGCAGCCAGTCATGGTCAAATTAAAGCCAGGTGCAATCCTGCCCCAACAGAGACAGTATCCTCTTAGTTCGGCTCAAGAGTCGACTATAGCTCAGCAGGTACAGAAACTGGTAGCAAGTGGTGTTTTAGTTAAGACCCCGTCCCCTTGTAACACCCCCCTGTTCCCAGTTAAAAAGAAAACAGCACCGGGGCAGCCAGCAGCGTACAGAATGGTCCATGATCTGCGGCTAGTGAACAAAGCTACAGAGCTCCTCACACCAGTTGTTCCAAATCCTCACACCCTTCTGTCTCAGATCCCGGCTAGTGCTCTTTGTTTTTCAGTGATTGACTTGGCAAATGCATTTTTTAGTGTCCCATTGCACCCTGAATGCCAGTATTTGTTTGCTTTTACATTTCAAGGGAATCAGTATACTTGGACAGTTTTGCCCCAGGGTGCCCAGAATTCACCCACTATGTATACTGCCAGTCTGCAAGAGATACTGGAAAAATGGAAAATGCCAAAAGTAGTTGTTCTGCAATATGTTGATGATTTACTGATTTGTGCCCCCTCCAGGAAACAGTGTCACACTGCAACAATATCACTCATGTTGTTTCTGTACCAAGCTGGATGTAAAGCGTCAAAGGATAAACTTAAATTTTGTAAATCTTCAGTTATCTTTTTGGGACATTGCATTACACCGGGGGCGCGACATCTGACCAGCGCTCGCAAAGAAGTAGTACAGAATTTTCCTATTCCTGTTAATGTTGCCGCTCTTAGGACATTTCTTGGACTGGTTTCCTACTGCAGACAGTGGATACATGCTGTGTCAATCCTCATGCAACCTCTCTATGACTGTATCACCATAGTGCCTTTTAAACTAACTCCTGAAGGTATAGACTGTTTTTATTCTCTCAAAAACAGGATTGTGGCAGCTCCAGCGCTAGGAACCCCCAACTATGAACTACCATTCACCCTGTATCTCCACGAACAGCAGGGACACGCAGCAGGGGTATTGACCCAGTTACATGGTGACAATCAAAGGCCAGTAGCCTATTTCAGTGGAAGACTAGATGCATTGGCTAGAGGTGCCCCGTCCTGTGTACGGGCATTACATGCTGTAGGACTATTGCTCCACAAATCGTCAGACATTGTTCTTGATCACCCACTTACAGTACTTACACCTCATGATGTATACACCATACTGAACCAGGTGCAGCCGGCACATCTTTCAGCTGCACGTCACCTTCGATTGCAATGTGCACTTTTAATGCCTCCAAATGTTTCTTTGCAGAGATGTACCACACTTAATCCTGCCACATTGTTACCTCTCTCGGATCTAAAGGAGGGGTCAGGTACGGTATTGTACAAAGAAGATCCAAGAGAGGAAATTCCTCATGATTGTGTTCAGCTTATGGCACAGGAAACAGCAGGCCTACCCACAGTGTTTGAAACTGAAAGACCTAATGCTGATTTTGAATTTTTTGTAGATGGATCTCGCCACCAAGATGACTCAGGTACCTTCCACACTGGGTATCCCATCGTCTCCCTGAATGCGGTAATCAAGGCAGAACCAATGCTCCCACATCAGTCAGCCCAGGAGGCCGAACTTAAGGCTCTGACCGAGGCCTGTAGATAGCTGAAGGTAGAATTGTTAACATCTACACAGATTCTAGATACGCATTCGGTATAGCTCATGATTTGGTCCAATTTGGAAGTCTAGAGGATCCCTGACGGCAGCAGGACATCCCATTAAAAATGCTGACGCAGTCCAGCAGTTAATTGATGCATTACAATTACCAAAAGAGGTAGCTGTCATAAAAGTTAAAGCACATACCAGACGCACTGATCAGGTGAGTAAAGGAAACGCAATGGCCGATGCAGCAGCAAAAACAGCAGCCAGTAGACCACTCCAAGGGGTAACGATGCACCAGGTAAGCGCTCCCAAAAATCCCTTTGTGTCGGAGGATGCCTTATCTCAGATGCAGGCTCAGGTGCACCAGGAGGAAGTAGAAAAGTGGGAAAAAGAAGGTGCATGTCTGAATGAAGCAAATGGGGTATGGGGAAGAGGGATGCGTCGATGCCTTCCAAGGGCGTTGTACCCTGCGGTCGCCCAGATGTTACATGGGCCAACCCACCAGTCCAAAACTGCTGTGATGAGTGTGATGCAGAAGCATTGGGTGGCACCAGGCTTTTCCATCTGTATAGAAGGTTTGATCCAGGGATGCATGGTATGTGCTACACATAATCAGGGAAGGGTAGTCAAGACACCACCCAAACATGCCCCTCGGCCCCACTATCCTTTCCAGAGACTGCAGATTGATTATATTCAGCTGCCAAAATCAGGGTCATGGGAGTATGTGTTGGTCTGTATTGATTTATTCTCAGGATGGCCGGAGGCCTTCCCGATTGCCAAGGCTACGGCAACCGCAAAGAAGCTGCTTGCGGAGGTGGTGTGCAGGTATGGAGTACCAGAGGTGATCGAAAGTGACAGAGGTACACATTTCACAGGTGAAATAATAAATGAAGTCTTGACAGCTCTAGGAATTCAACAAGCTTTCCACACCCCATATCATCCACAAAGCAGTGGAAAAGTAGAAAGACTAAATGGGACATTGAAACTTAAAATCCAAAAGGCCATGGCTGAAACAGGGAAATCTTGGCCTGAATGTTTACCATTAGCCCTATATTCAGTAAGGTATACTCCAAATAGGAGAACTGGACTTTCTCCGTATGAAGTACTATTTGGCAAAGTGCCTAGCTTAGGATGTTTCTTTCCCCAAGCACTGGAAATGAGTAACCATGTATTAAGCTCATATGTAAGGGATTTGCATAAAAGACTTAAGAGAGTACATGATAATGTCTTCAGTTCTCTTCCATATCCGAACCAGGATCCTGGGAGTCACAGCCTGCAGCCCGGAGACTGGGTAGTCATTAAAAGACACGTGAGAAAGAGTCTGGATCCGAGATTTGACGGACCTTTTCAAGTTCTACTGACGACAAGTACCGCAGTCAAGCTACAAGGCAAGGAAACTTGGATCCACGCATCGCATTGTAAGAAGATCCTTGGAGAGCCTCCAGAAGAGGAATGATGCTACTAATGACATTTGCTTGCATCCTTGCAGTAACAGATGCTTGGAACAGACTTAGCCGTGTAGATGGGGATGATAACAGGTTCATTAGACACCACTTAGCTTTAGTGGATGGACTGAAAGAACAAAACCAAACTGTTGCAAACTGTTGGATTTGTACACACGCGCCGGTGACATCCACCAGTCTACCATTTCTTGCAGTCCCAGTCTCGTGGGAAGAAATTAACTCTTGGGGTAACTGTTCAGACACATTAAGCAACAATGCCACTCAAAAACTTTGGAACACCACGGTAGGAATACCGGTAGTGGGTTGGACTGATTTTCCATGGTGGCAGGGACATCTAACAGGACAGATAATTCCAAGACTGTATCTATCTTTTAAAGGTGGGGCATGGGTACCCAGAAATAGAACTAGCATAACCTTTTTGGGAGAAATACCGACACGGGTTAAAAATAAGTTTTGGGGTCACTTCAGGAAGCTCAGATGCTTTCAAGCCCTCCCTATTGGAGCGATACCTACACACTGATAGATGGAAAAATAATGTTTTCTTTGAAAATGGTAATGATGAAACTTGTGCTAACAAACCAGGTAACCTGAGGTGTAATAAAGATGAAGGGTATCAGAAGAACACTCCCTCCTGCGGAGAACCTACCGCGGGATACTGCTCCCCACTAGGACAAAAGCCCGGATGGTGCATGATGAGTAATATTTCAAAGTTTATAGATTTGGCACACCGATTAGTATTACAGCATTCAGCTATATGGAACCTTCCACCATCAATGTATTGGGTATGTGGGGACAGGGCAATTAAGTGGCTTCCAGTAGGAGTCACCGGGAAATGCACCCTAGCTAGATTGACACCAGCCACCTATCTCATCACTCCGGACAGATTAGATCCATTATCTATTCCAAAACATACACTACATAAACGATCTGCAGACAATAGACCTCGCCCAAATGGGAGACCACATATAGTGGAGATGGGGATAGCAAATAAATTTTTCAGTGCATTATTTATCTACCCAATGATAACTCAGACATGGGATAAGTTGGTAGAATCCACAGATTACCTAGATGATCAAATATGGGATATTTTAGATATCATCAATGGGTCCCTTGCAGTAGAGAACCAGTTAATTATTGTTACTAACCAACATACCCTCGTGTTAGATTACCTGACTGCAGCTCAAGGAGGGATGTGCCAGATTATTGGACCTGCATGTTGTCATTATATTGATAATTCTAGTGTTTTAACCCTTAAACATAAGCTAGAGGATGTCATAAAGTTAAGGAAATATATGATGAGGCAAATCTGAAGAATCAAGATTCATGGTGGGCAAACACTTTATCCTTTCTTAACCCCGCAAATTGGTTCAAAGGTATAGGGGGTTGGCTGACTGGGGTAATACAAGCTGGCCTACAGGTTTTATTGATATGTCTTGCTATCTATTTAGTTTTTAAAATCTGTTTGATGTGTATTAAACGATGTACTAGGACACAGAGGAGGTATGAAGATGTGTATTGATCAAATGAAGGAACAAAAGGAGGGAATGTAAGAGCTGAACCAGCATTTTTCTAAAGTTCAGAGGCCTTAGTTTCTTTTAGACAGGCTGATGCGTACCAGAAGTCAAGATAAGATGTTCCTCATTTTAGTCAATACACCCCCGCCAGCCTGAGTAGTTCTGGGAGACAAGGGCAAGAATGGAGTTTTCGGTTAAAATCAGTATTCTACGTGTTTAGTGATAAGTTGTATTAACCGCCATATATGGTAATTCCGCTTCCTGCTTCAGGGATGTATATAAATCCCGTATCCAGCAATAAAGAGCAGAGTTTATTGACGCATACTCTGTGTCTGTGTCTTATTCTCTCTGGTACCACATTCCGAGGAGGAAAGGGTTAACGAGACAAGCAGTGACGACACATTCATTCGCATAAAGACATTTTTAGAAAGTGATGAACAACCCCTTAGAGCGCTTTCGCATTGCATTTAGGCACCCATTCAGTGGCTTGTGTCCCAACATCCACCAAACAGGATTCAGGTGTATGCGCCGACTGGACTATAGACTATAATGATGCTGGCAGAGCGGTTGTGCATCATTTTCAGGAGTGTACGCCTTCTGGAGGTGGACTGCGTCTGGGTGTCTGTCTCCAGTAGGTGTACACTTCTGAAAATGATGCACAACCACTCTGCCAGCACCATTATAGTCTATGTTCTCGTTGGTACATACTCCTGAATCCTGTTTTGGGGTGTCATGGGTGTATCGCCACGAGGATCGTCGCGATTACACACTCTGACTTCTCACAGCTGAGTTGCTGTTTCTTTGTGTTTGGTAATGAGGGAGTTAATTTTACCTAGCTCTTTGCTAAGACTAGGTCCAGCCTCGCCCGGCTGCTTTTGATTATGTTCTAATTAGATTCCTTCATATACCTGCCAGTCTGCTTGTTAGATGCCGGTGAAAACATTCATGTAGTCTAGCAGACTGGATCGGTTCTGAGAATATTTAAGCTAAGAGTTCCTTAGTTGTTTTTACTCTTACAGCTTATAGTTTATCTCTGAGACCTTAGGTGTTCCTACTGTGTGTGAGTGTTGTATGTAAGACTTTATTTACTTTATTTCTTGTCTGTCTTGTATGTCTTTCTGTTCATTAACCGTTACCTGTTCATTCCCTTTGGTGGTAATCAGGGTCCTTCTTAGGACTAGATTACAGTTGGCAGGGATTGATAGGAGACAGGGTTTACGCTGGTGGCCTGGACCTCTGTACCTTTAACAGTACCTCCAGGTAGAGGGATTAGTTAGGACCCCAGTGTAGGGTCAGCATAGACCCCGGTCACCCTCTAGCCGGAGACGGCGTATAACGGATTCCGTATTGACCCACTGGACATTCTGTCAGGTAATTCTATGTTATCATATATCTATGCGCATGTTATATAGTATGTTGCCCATTTGATATAGATTACTTACATCACATATATATATATATATCTGCTATACAGCGTGACATGGGGGGTTTGGACACAAGCCCCTACTGGGTCAAGAAACGGGTGCCTAAATGCAATGTGAAAGTCCCCTTAAAAGCTGTTTTCCTACTACTGCTAAACTTTTTGTTGTCCCATTATAAGAGAAGAAATAGCAGCTGGGGACGGATTTGTCATCAAACGCACGGCAGAGCCCAACCGTCCCCACTGACCATAATGAGCTTTGAAAACTTTCCGTCCAGGTGTGCATCACATTTTCAACCTAACTTCTTGTTTCTATCAGGCCATCTCCTCTGTGTTCCTCACTGCCCTAAAGCCATCTCCTCATCATCTCTGCCCTCATGCTGTCTCCTCAGTATTCCTCCCTGCTCCTGGACATCTCCTGTGTGCTCCACTCTACTCATAGGCAATGTCCTCAGCATTTCCTCTCTGCCCTCAGGCCATCATCTCCACACACATCTCTGCCCTCAGAAAGTTTCCTCAGGCTGCCTCCTCAACATTTCTCTATTATACCCTTAGGCAATTTCCTCAATTGTCTTCTCAGGCCATCTCCTCTGTGTTTCTCTCTACGCTTAGGCCGTGTCCTCAGCATTCCTCTCTGCCCTCATGTCTTCATCTCACTAGAAATTTATTACAGTGTGCCCTGGACTAAGTGTAGAGTGATGCAAAAACACCTATCATGACCAGCCAATTGTTTGCATTTTTCTCACTCCACTTTTCAAAAGCAATAACTTTGTATTTTTCACTGATATGGCTTCAACAAGCCTTGTTGTATGTGAGAGAAATTGTGTAATATATTATATATATTATGACATAACTGTGTTACGCTGGTGGGTGTGGACCCACTGCGCCGCGGACTGGGGAGAGCCTGGAGGGGCATAACTATGCGACCACCTGGTTCTTCACTCAAGCCCTGATGGTGTGGTTAGACTTGAGCCGCAGGTGGTCTCCAGGTACCATTCCAGAACAGACCCCAGAGCAGCTGACCTAAAGGGGACAGGGGCGAAGGTACAAACTCAGAGTAGCTTGTTGGATAGGAACAGCATCACGGCCAGAAAGGATATTGGAGCTGGTTCAGACAGAGGTATTCAGGACCAGAGGACAGGGTTCAGGCAGAAACGATCGGCAGGTTCAGACAGGATAGACTCAGGGTATAGGTACAAATTCGGACAGGATGGACTCGGGGTTCAGGTACAGGTTAAGACAGGACAGACTCATGTTAGAGGTGCACAGGGCTGTTGCAGTAACAGGAACCTGACAATGGACTTGTAGGTTGGGAGACACTAAAGACACTAATGTTGCTCAGGCAACTTCCAACAGGTGAATACTAAGCGCTTCCTGGCTATTGGCTGGGGACACATCAGGTGCTCGCACACTGTCTCTTTAAGAGACAGGGGGCATGCTCTAAGCGCACTACCAGGAAGCCTGAGCGGCTTGCACAAACCCTGGGACATAGGAGGCACAGCAAGACCCAGAATAGAGAACTCGGTTGGGTGGTCATTCCTGCCGGGGGAAAGGGAAGCAGCATGCAGGGACGCCGGTGTTACTATATGGAAAAAAAGCAGTATTTGGCTTTTTACTGTTCATGTTGCACAATAAATTATCTATTGAATTTATACTTCAGGTTGCTATGGTCAAATGGATACATATTAATATGCAAGTTTTTTATTTAACATATGTGCTAAATGTTATTGTATTCTGATATTGTTGGGCTCTATTTTTTATTAAATATATACATAGGTGAATAGATAGATAAAGTGATGAGCTAAAGGGTAACAGTGTTTTGAACTTTGAATATCAGGCTCCATATCTCACCATCCACTACTGCTTCGAAACTGAGACTACCATAGGTGAATAGATAGATAAAGTGATGAGCTAAAGGGTAACAGTGTTTTGAACTTTGAATATCAGGCTCCATATCTCACCATCCACTACTGCTTCGAAACTGAGACTACCATAATTTTATAGACAATCATCTTGGCAATCTCATATATAAATTTGACTTGCAACTATTTAGCATTTGATTAGTTCTGTAGATTCCTGTCATGTCACTGCATTGTTTCTGCTTTGCTCCTGATAATGGAAACATCTTTTTTCGTATCGCCACGACAGCACCCAACGAGAGAGATCGACCCACCATCAGGACAGGAACCTACAGGTTAAAAGGTGGGCGTTCCCCCTCGCCTCCTCAGTTGTGTTCCTGTCCTGATGGGAACCTGCGGGCAAGCAAGCTTACCTGGTCCAAGCAGCCTCTGCGCAGTATCTGAGAGAACGGCAGAGCCTGGGACGCCAGAAGCAGCATCGGGAGTGCTCTGCAAGCAGACCCCTCCTCGTCTGGTAAACAGATGTCGTGATCCCAGGGTCCGGGTCATGCCGCCCTGGGTCGCGCGGGCAGAGTAGGGCTCCCTGCGTTCATCCGAGAAGCCAGCCGGCACCGATGGGGCGTCTTCCGGTGGCAGGCAGTAAAGCACCTGTAACCTGGAAGTGGAACTGCGAAGGACTTCCGGGGGAAATCGGGGAGGATACATCACAGGAGGCATGGCCAGGTCTTCTTAGGAAAATGTCCTCTCTGGGGGATATGGAGGAGCTCCTACCATTCGTGGATGGGTCCGAGCAGCGCAAAAAGAGCAGAAGCAGTGGTCGCTCCAAGGGGAGCGAGACTGCTGACAACATTTTGAACGGGGGTGACAGCCGTCTGGGACCCCTATGTTGTGCGCTGGATCCCCACCTCGGGACCCGGTACTCCACTGAAATAAAGTGTATGTATGATCACCTGGTAAGCTGAATTTCCCCCTTCTGTGCTGTATTCCCAGGTAAAGAAATTGGCAAAATCTATCCACAAGCAGTGTGCCTTGTTCACAGTACCCCTGCCTGACAGCTAGCTAAAAGGTTTTGTCAGTCCTGCATAAGCCAGACCCTGGAGGAGGAGGCTCCTATTTGTACATCAGATCTAAGGGCTGTCATCAAGGAAGAAATTAAGAGCTCCCTTAAGGGGAAGACCCATAAAAGGACTAGCGTTGAGAGAGTGAGCTCAGGATCTAGTCCTTCGATGGGGGGGGCAGCAGTTGAGTCCTCAGAGTCCCCCTCATCTTCGGACGAGGATGGGAGGTCTTGTTTCCCCATAGAAAATATGGACATGGTGAGGTTGGTGCGAGCCACCATGGGGGTCACGGACAGTAGAGAACCCAAATCGGCTCAGGACCTCATGTTTGCAGGCTTGTGTCAGAGGAGTCGTAAGTCATTCCCGGTAAATGACACAGTTAAAAGCCTCATAAAGAGAGAGTGGGATAGGTAGGATAGCCGAGGATTCCTGCCATCTGCCGCAAAACGGAGGCACCCATTTAAGGATGATGTACTTGCAGAATTGGTTAAGGTTCCTAAGGTGGATGCAGCCGTGGCCATCTCATCAAAGAGATATGTGCTACCCTTAGAAGATGGAGGTCTTTTGAAGGATCCGTCTGACAGGAAAGCAGACATGCTCCTGAAGTGGGTATGTTTGTCATCAGCTGGGGCATTTCAGCCAGCAATTGCGAGTACCTGCACCGCCAGATCCATGATGGTCTGACTGGACCAGCTGGAGGATCAGTTACGGTCTAAGATCTGTAGAGACAAGTTGCTGGACTGCCTCTCACAAATCCGTGGAAGGGCGGCTTACCTAGCAAATGCTTCAGTGGATTCTCTATGGTTGGCCGCTAGATCTGCTGGCCTGTCGAACGCTGCACGCCGAGCACTCTGGCTGAAGAACTGGAAGGGGGATGCACATGCTAGAGCAAAATTATGTGCCCTTCCATGCCATGGTGAGTACTTGTTTGGCTCTGTGCTTGCTAAAATCCTCATGAAAGCAAGTGACAGAAAGAAGGGGTTCCCTAAATTATCTACCCATACTTTCAGGAACACCTTTAAGAAGCAGTCATACTTCCGAAAGAAATTTGCAGACCCTAACTGGAAGCCGGCGGAACCAAAGCAGAGAGGTGCGTACTTCGGTGGGGCCTCATCGTCCGACCACAGCGTAGGCACAACTATCGCTAGCCTAGTAGCCCTGAACTCCCGGTGGCGGGAGATTAAAAATTTTTTATAATCAGTGGTTCCATATAACATCCAGCGCTTGGATCCTTGGAATTATATCATCCGGGCTAAAATTGGAGTTTCGGAGTATTCCTCTGGACTCCTTCCTGTTAACAACTGTCAGAAATTTCCCTGACCGGCAGCGGGCCTGCAAACAGAAATTTTGCAGTTAAGGGAGAAAAAGGTCCTGGTGGAAGTCCCTAGGGGCCAACAAGGAAAGTGGTTTTATTCTCCCTTATTCCTAATTTCCAAACCTGATGGTTCTTTTAGAACCATTATTAATTTACGGAAGCTAAATATGTTCCTGCAGTGTCATAATTTTAAAATGGAATCCATCAAGTCTGCAACTAAACTTCTGTTTCCCAGGTGTTTCATGACAGTCCTGGATTTAAAAGACGCCTACTACCATCTGCCTATTTACCAGGACCACCAGCAATATCTCAGAGTGGCGGTACCGCTAGGTGACCAGGTTAGACATTTTCAATTCACCGCTATACCATTCAGTTTGTTCATGGCACCACGTATATTTATCAAAGTAATTGCAGAAGTGATGGCCTATTTGAGAGAACAAGATACCCTGGTCATACCATACCAAGATGATTTCCTAATAGAACGGGGGGTCGGCCAACCAGTGCAGTACCCGGCTAAACCGTATAATATCACCACTGCAGGATCTCGGTTGGCTAGTCAATCTGGAGAAGTCGCGGCTAGTTCCCTCAACCCGTCAAAAATTCCTCGGCATCCTCCTGTGCTCAGTAGCTCAACATTGTTTTCTGCCAGAGCACAAAAAGTGGGGCATCATCCGCAAAGTCAGGGGAGTAAGAGACAATCCGTATCTGACATTAGGTGATGCAATGTCCCTGCTGGGTTCCCTGACGTCTTGCATGCCGACCATACAGTGGGCTCAGTTCCACACCAGGACATTGCAGAACGAGGTGCTCAAGGCAGAAAGGAGGCTTCAGGGCCGCTACATTTATCCCCCATGGTACCCGCTACATTTGTCCAAAGGGGTACCGTGGGGGATAAAGCCAGACAATATAGTTACGACCAACGCCAGCCCCTTGGGGTGGGGAGCTCACATGGGAGACAGTCTAGCCTAGGGGAAGTGGACGACCAGGGAAGCTCAGGGTTCTTCAAATCTGAAAGAACTCAGGGCGGTGAAGTATGCGCTTTACAATTTTTACCGTCTCTGCGGGGTTCCCATGTGTGTATACACACCGACTACACCACAGTGGTGGCCTATTTAAACCATCAAGGGGGGGCAAGGTCACAATCACTGATGTCCACTGCAGGCGACATACTCACCTTAGCCAAAAGTCACCTCCTCTCCCTGTCGGTACTCCACATAAGGGGAGAGCACAATATTCAGGTGGGCTATCTCAGCCGACACTCCCTGCGCCAAGGAGAGTGGTGTTGTGAATATGTTGGAGGCGACTTCGGAGCTGGAGCTCCCTCCGTTGGTTGCTGAGGGTAATGAACTAATTGCTGAATGGTTTTCAGCTAGATCCGAATGGTCTGATATAAGTGACCTGAACTCCCAGCAGCATTGCCGGTAATCAATTGTTCTTCAGGTCTTGCTTGGAGCTCAGCTTGCATTCCTGGTTTCTTTCAGATAAGTGATTTGCTGTTTTTTTTTCCTCTGTTGGATTTTCCTGGCTGGTTTGCTGCCTTGCAGTAGACTCCAGCCTGGTCCCCTTTTGGGGCCTAGCGCTGCATTTGTGCTCAGTTGTGTTTGCACTTTTGCTCTGCTCCAGTTTCACTTTTTATTTGCTGAATTGCTGTGTGTTACACCAGAGATCTGATTTAGGTGGTAGAGGTCGTGTGATCTCAGGTTTTTTTGTTAATCAGAAGTGTTGGTATTTTTGTCAGGGTTTTTTGGGTTGCAGTCAGAATTCTTTCCTATACTTTTCAAATTTAGACAGTATTGGGCCCCAGCGTTTGCTCATTCTATTTTCTGTCTGTGTTCGTATTTTCCTCTTGTCTAACCGCCATTACATGTTTGGGGGCTTCCTATTTCTTTGGGGGTTCTGCTACGGGGCAGTTAGCTTTCATCTTTCTGCCTTTAGGTATAGCTATCTCTCCGGCTGTGACGAGGCGTCTAGGATCACCGTAGGTACGCTCCATGGCTACTTCTAGTGTTGCGGTTAGTTTAGGGCCCTGCAACCCAATAGTTTCCAGCCTCTCTTGTGTATTGCTATTTTTGCTATTTCTCCTCAGTTACCAAAACATAACAGAGTGGTCCCTGGATGGGCAGGTTTTCAGGCGGATAGTACGCTTATGGGGCCTCCCGGTTATAGACCTTTCTGCGACAAGAAGCAACAGGCAGGTCAGGTTTGCGTCGCTACGGGCATCAGACCACTCAGAGATAGTAGACTCCATTCAGGATCGGTGGGATTATACTCTGGCATATGTGTTTCCCCTGATGTGTCTGATTCTGCTGGTCATCAGGGAGGAGGGGGCAAGAGTGATACTGATTGCCCCCTTCTGGCCCAGGAGACCATGGTTCTCCTGGCTAAGGGTGATGTCCGTGACCAACCCTTGGGTGTTACCAACGAGCCTGGAGCTTCTCTCTCAGGGCCCATTCCGTCATCCTCAGATGGAGGGTCTCCACTTGACGGCGTGGAATTTGAGTGGGAGCTGCTGAGATGTAGAGGGTTCTCAAAATCCTTAGTTACTACTTTATTAAAGAGTAGAAAGGAAGTCAATACAAAAAATTATTGTAAAACCTGGAAGAAGTTTAAGGATCCACTCAGCTCCCCTGTGGGACCAGGTTCCAATTCCGGGATTTAAACCTTGTACTAGATGCATTGACGGGCCCTCCCTTTGAACCCTTAGACTCGGCCTCAGTGAAGGTGTTGACCCTTAAAACAGCTCTATTAGTAGCCTTAAGGGTATGCCACACTAAGCGAGATCGCTAACGAGATCGCTACTGCGTCACCATTTATGACGCAGTAGCGATCTCGTTAGCGACTTAGCTGTGTGTGACATGTAGCAGCGATGTGGCCCCTGCTGAGATGTCGCTGATCGCTTATGAACGTTCGGAGTCATTTTTTGGTCGTTGGTGTCCCGCTGGTGAGCCTGAATCGCTGAGTGTGACACCCTTTATGAACGACTTCACCAGCGTCGCAGGTGGGACTAGGTTTTCCCAACGACCGCAGAGGTCGTTATACAGATCGCTGATGAGTTGTGTTTGGAATCACAGATCGCTGATGAGTTGTGTTTGGAATCTAACTAGCGATCACATAGCGATCGCACTAGCGATCTCGCCAGGTTAAGTCGTTGTCGTGATCGCTGGTGCGATCACTAAGTGTGGCAGTGCCTTTAACTTCGATGAGACGGGTCAGTGACATTCAGGCGTTATCAGTAGATCCCCCCTTCCTGATGATCTATCAGATAGTTTTGAAACCAGACCCAGCCTATTTACCGAAGGTCACTTCTAGGTGTCATAGGAGCCAGGAGATCTATTTACCATCTTTTTATGATAGCCCTGTTACAGCTGAACAACAAAAGTTCCATACTCTAGATGTTAAGAGAGTTGTACTAGAGTACTTAGGAAGGACTCAGGATTGGAGGCAGAGTAGGGCGCTGTTTGTGTCCTTCCAGGGTCAAAGGAGGGGGTCGAGTGTCACAAAGAACTCTATCGCCCGATGGCTAAGGGATGTGATCTACCTAGCTTTTTCGGCCAAAGGGGATTCTCCGCCAGAAGGAGTAAGAGCTCACTCAACACAGGCATGGCATCTTCCTGGGCAAAGAAGGTGGATGTCTCCATTGACGTCTTCAATTTGTAAGGCGGCAATGTGGTTGTCACCCTCCACCTCTTATAGACACTACTGTTTTGATCTTTCATCCACCTCCAATTTAGATTTTGTGCGATCAGTACTTAGTGCTGTGGTCCCTCGCAGGTGATAGCCTCTGAAAGTCTCTCGTTGGGTGCTGTCTTGGCGATAGGAAAACCGGTTATTGCGTACTGGTAATAGGATGTTACAGAGTCCACGACAGCACCCACACATTCCCCCACGTAATTGAACACTGGATTTCCTGCACTCTGAGGGAAGGTGTGTTATATAGATTTCACTCTATAGAGGTGATGGTATTGTATAATGTAAGTAACATGTTTGTTGTGTACTAATCTGATGGGCAGTTCCTCTCATACTCTGAAAAACAACTGAGGAGGCAATGGGGACCGCCCCCCTTTTTAACCTGTAGGTTCCTGTCCTGATGGTGGGCGGATCCCCTCTCTCATTGGGTGCTGTCATGGACTCTGTAAAATCCCATTACCGGTACGTAATAACCGGTTTCTTCCTGTATACTATAAAATACAACCTGTTCTCACATTCCCTAATAGCTCAGTGTATTATTAGGGTGTGAGGAACTAAGCCGACCGCCACACGGTAGCCTGGGTATCACAGCTTCTGATCCCACCGCCGCTACCAAATGTGAAGGATGACCCCTTTCCTCCTACGTCACCAATGGGATGTAACTCCACAGGTACAGCTCTCCGGCGCCCCCTTTGTCTCTCAGGTCAGTAAGGGAACTGCACCTAGAGCAAATGGCGCCGGGGAGGTTGTCCTGTTACCCACTGGGTATTCTAAGATTCGTGATCAGAGTAAAAGCATCAGCCCAAGATTAATTTTATGGTTTAATTGCCTTAAGGGCGCACTAGATAATTACAGAAATATACAGTAAAGCTATACAATGTAATTACAATGGATTTGCAGTCAGAATAAAATACCACAATAATGTACAAGGCTTAAAGGTATTAGCTATAGATCAATATTACCGGGTTGTATGGACATGGGGAGGCAGGGAGCTCTGCGGTCCCCAGGTAACAGTCTTTAGTTGCTGGACAGTCCCCCAAAACATCTGCTGCTGCTCCCTTGGCAAGACAAATCCGTTTTCTTTTGGTCCTTCCTAGACCATCTTCTTGGCTTCTGTGTGTAAAATGGAATGAGAACAGCCTGTTCATGGCTACAGTTCTTAAACCTGCTAGGCCCCTCCCCTTTGCTTTGAAGCACGCATATTAACTGGCCTGCAATTCATATGGAGCAGGAAATACTGGCTTGAGTCTGAGCTATTTAACATACTAATGACCATCTTATTCAGACACTGGCCTAAACTAATTAGCATACTAAAGCCCTTTTGATTCATAGTGGACATCAAAACCGGTTGTACTGGATATGCCAACAGGCCCTGTGTAGTTAGCAGTCTGTGGCTCTGTGAACCGACAAAATGGAGGCTGGTATAGGCCCTATACAAGATGGCGGCGGTCCCGACCTTACACCTCCCTGCTTTTGAGGGCGCTATTGGGTATCACATTCCTGTGTTCCCCCGTGCGCCCTACCACACCCTCTCCTTGCCGGGACAACTCATCAGCGTTACCATGGTCCCTGCCTCTTTTGTGGCGAATGGTGAAGTGGTACTGTTGGAGAGCGAGGCTCCAGCGTAGCAACCTCCCATTCGTCCCAGAGACCGTGTGTAACCAGCTGAGGGGGTTGTGGTCTGTTTCCACGGTGAATGGGCATCCGTACAAGTATGGCTGCAGACGCTGCAGGGCCCACACAATTGCCAGACATTCCTTCTCCATCGTGGAATAGGCCACTTCCCTCGGCAGGAGCTTCCTGCTCAGGTACAAAACGGGGTGTTCATGGCCCGTAGTGTCAACCTGGCTAAGCACAGCACCGAGGCCGAAGTCGCTGGCATCGGTCTGCACTAAGAACGGCCGCGTGAAGTCGGCTGCCTGTAGTACAGGAGAACTAGAAAGGGCGGTCTTGAGCGCCTGGAAAGCTGTCTCGCAGGCGACTGTCCAGTCGACTGCGACGGGCAGCCTTTTCATGGTGAGGTCCGTCAGGGGCTTGGCCAGGGCACTATAGTGTGGAACAAACCTCCTATAGTACCCAGCAGTACCCAAGAAGGACATGACCTGCTTCTTGGTCCTGGGGGTGGGCCAGGATGCGATGGCATCCACCTTCCCGGGCTCTGGCTTCAGAGCTCCCCCACCTACCCGGTGTCCCAGGTAGTGGACCTCACTCATACCCAGCTGGCATTTTTCCGGCTTAATGGTCAAGCCTGCTCGCTGGATCCGCCCGAGCACCTGCGCCAGGTGCTCTAGGTGATCCTCCCAGGTGGGACTGAAGATGGCAATGTCATCCAGGTACGCGGTCGCATACCCTTCCAGTCCCTCGAGCAGCGTGTTGACCATCCGCTGAAAAGTGGCAGGGGCATTCTTCATGCCGAAGGGCATCACCGTGGACTCGTACAGTCTGAATGGGGTGATAAAGCAGAGCGTTCCCGTGCCCTAGGGGTCAGGGGAATCTGCCAATACCCCCTGCTCAGATCCATGATGGTCAGGTACTTGGCCCCGGCTAGCTGGTCGAGCAGGTCATCGATGCGCGGCATTGGGTACGCATCGGTGACCGACACAGCATTGAGCCCCCTGTAGTCCACGCAGAACCGCGTAGTTCGGTCCATTTTAGGGACGAGGACTACAGGCGAAGCCCACGCGCTGTTGGACGCTTGGATCACCCCCAGCCTCAGCATCTCGTCTATCTCTTGGCGCATCTGCTGCTGCACCTCAAGAGAGACCCGATTGTCACGCGGTCTTATGATATGTGTACGATGTCAGTAAACTATTCTTAAAAGAACAACACTCTATACAACATATAGATTAGCAACATCAGCATGTAAATATAGAATAGATTTACCTGACACGATATCCGTTGAACTCAGGGTTAATCTTGAGGACTTGATACACTGTCACAGGAAAGAGGAGGACCGGGGGTCTAACCTGACCCTAAACTGGGGTCCTAACTAATCCCTCACCTTGGAGGTACTGATAATGGTTCAGAGGTCCAAGTCTCCAGCCTAACTCTGTCTCCTATCAGTCCCTGAACCCTGTAATCAGTCCTAAGAAGGATTCTGATTACCACCAAAGGGATATGGACTGATCTCTGCTAAATACACAGATTAGACATATAAGACAGACTGGAGAAAACACAGACTTGCATACACACTCAAACACAGAAGGAACATAAATGATCTGGGATATTAAACTCTAAGCAAGGTGAGCTTAAAACAACTAAGGAGCTCTTTAACTTAAGTCTATACAGATACAATCCTATCTGTGGTCTGCATGAAGAATTTCACTGGCAACTCCCAACACAGACAACCAGAGATTTAAAGGAAACCAATCAACAAATAATTAATTGCAGCCGGGAGAAAACTGCACCCAGTCCCAGAACTGAGCACAGACAGAATTAACTCCCTAACTGCCAAACACAAAGAAACAGCAACTCAGCTGTGAGAAGTCAGAATGTGCAACCGCGACGATCTTCGTGGCGATGCACACATGACAGTACCCCCCCTTCTACGAGGGGCCTCCGGACCCTCAGGGCCAGGTTTGCCCGGGTGAGTTCTGTGGAAGGTCCGCACCAAACGATCTGCGTTAATGTCAGACGCAGGAACCCACGTCCTCTCCTCTGGACCATACCCCTTCCAATGCACCAAGTACTGAAGGGACCGGCGATTCAGACGTGAGTCAATGATCTTTGACACTTGAAACTCCAAGTTACCATTGACCACCACTGGAGGAGGAGGTAGAGGTGATGGTATGACTGGTGCCACGTACCTCTTAAGTAATGACTTGTGGAACACATTATGAATTTTAAACGTAGGAGGGAGGTCCAGACGAAATGCCACAGGATTAATTATGGAACTGATCCTGTACGGCCCGATGAATCTGGGGCCCAGCTTCCAGGAGGGAACTTTAAGTTTTATATTCCTGGTAGACAACCATACCAGATCGTTCACATTAAGATCTGGACCAGAAACTCTCCTCCTATCAGCCATACGTTTATAACGGTTCCCCATAGCACTCAGATTATTCAATACACCTCTCCACACTGAAGCAAGTGACGACGAGAAACGCTCCTCCTCAGGAACCCCAGAAGGGCCCCCCCCATTGAATGTACAAAACTGGGGATGAAAACCATATGCCCCAAAAAACGGGGACTTACCAGTGGACTCGCTCCGCCTGTTGTTAAGAGCGAACTCTGCCAGAGGCAAAAGAAGACCAGTCCTCCTGGTTCTCTGAGACAAAACACCGAAGATAAGTCTCTAGGCTTTGATTCAGACGCTCTGTCTGACCATTGGTCTGCGGATGAAAAGCCGAGGAAAATGACAATTGCATCCCCCGACGTAAACAAAATGCCCTCCAAAACTTGGACACAAACTGAGACCCCCTATCTGACACCACATCAGAAGGCAACCCATGAAGTCTCACAATCTCCCCAATGAACACCTGCGCCAGAGTTTTAGCATTAGGGAGGGCAGGAAGAGCAATGAAATGTGCCATCTTACTGAACCTGTCAACAACCACCAGTATGACAGTCTTCCCTGACGACTGAGGAAGGTCCGTGATGAAGTCCATAGACAAATGAGTCCATGGACGCTCCGGAAGTTTCAAGGGTAAGAGGGTCCCAGACGGAGGGTATGAGGGGTCTTAGAGCGAGCACAAACCCCACAGGACGCGACAAAAGTTAAAACATCTTTATTAACGTTAGGCCACCAAAACCGGCGAGAAAGGAGATCTAAAGTAGCCTTACTCCCTGGATGTCCTGCTAAAGCAGAATTATGATGTGCCTCAATAACCTTTTGTCTCAACTGATTTGGGACAAACAGTCTCCCTGGAGGTCCTGCAGGGGCGTCCCCCTGAGCCTCTAACACCTCCTCCTCAAGCTCAGAACATACAGCCGACACTACCACCCCCTCCTGAAGGATAGGAATCGGGTCATCCATTTTCCCGGCCCCTGGGAAACTGCGAGACAAGGCATCCGCCTTAACATTCTTAGATCCAGGGCGATAAGTGACAACAAAATTAAACCTGGTAAAAAACAACGACCATCGAGCTTGTCTGGAATTCAGACGCTTAGCAGATTCCAAATACAGCAGGTTCTTGTGATCAGTAATGACGGTGACCGGGTGGACTGCCCCCTCCAAAAAGTGACGCCATTCTTCAAAAGCCAACTTAATGGCCAAAAGTTCCCTATTGCCGATATCATAATTCCTTTCGGCGGACGACAATTTTTTAGAAAAGAAAGCGCACGGATGCCATTTACCAGGGGACGGACCCTGGGACAATATTGCACCCACCCCTACGTCAGACGCGTCCACCTCCACAACGAACGGCTGTGATGCATCTGGTTGGATGAGAACGGGTGCCGAAGCAAAACATTTTTTCAAAGAGGAAAAAGCTTGGCAAGCTTTGTCCGACCATTTAGAAAAATCCGTCCCTTTTCTTGTCATGTCAGTGAGAGGTTTGACAACAGATGAGAAATTACAAATAAATTTCCGGTAGTAGTTAGCAAACCCCAGAAAACGCTGCAGAGCCTTAAGATCCTCTGGCTGATCCCATTCAAGCACTGCTCTCACCTTTTCAGGGTCCATACGGAAACCGGAGGCTGACACCAAGAAACCCAAAAACTGAAGTTCCTGTATGGCGAATACACACTTTTCCAGTTTGGCGTATAGTTTATTGTCTCGCAAGATCTGCAACACCTGTCTCACATGCTCCTGGTGAGACACAAGATCTGGTGAGTAAATTAAAATGTCATCCAAATATACGACCACAAACAGCCCCACCAGATGACGAAAAATGTCATTAACAAAATGTTGGAATACTGCTGGTGCAGTAGTCAGACCAAAAGGCATGACAAGGTTCTCATAATGTCCCTCCGGCGTGTTAAACGCCGTTTTCTACTCATCCCCCTCTTTTATCCTAATCAGATAATACGCCCCCCTGAGATCCAATTTAGAGAACCATTTGGCGCCAACAATTTGATTGAAGAGATCAGGAATCAGAGGGAGTGGATACGGATCTCGAACAGTAATCCGATTAAGTTCGCGGAAATCCAAGCAAGGGCGTAGGCCTCCATCTTTTTTCTTCACAAAGAAGAACCCCGCGGCCACTGGGGAAGATGAAGGTCTAATATGCCCTTTGGCCAGACTTTCCGAAATATAATCTTTCATAGCCTGCCTCTCAGGACCAGAAAGGTTATATAACCTAGCTTTAGGTAACTTAGCATCAGGAAGTAAATTAATAGAGCAGTCATACACGCGATGAGGAGGCAACTCCTGACACCCCTCCTCAGAGAACACATCCCCAAAGTCCTCCAAAAAAGGAGGCAAAGTACTAGGCACGACCGCACTGATGACTGTGTTCATGCAGTTACTTTTGCAAAACTCCCCCCATTGGCTTATATCTCTGGACTGCCAATTAATCACAGGGTTATGTTTAACCAACCAAGGAAGTCCCAACACAATAGGAGTAGGTAGACCCTCCAACACATAACAAGATAATAGTTCCCTATGTATTGCCCCTACCCGAAGGTCAATGTTATGAACCTCATGAACAAAGCTACCTTGGCCGAGAGGCCTGGCGTCAATGGAGAATATAGGGATCGGTTTGACCAATACACTCAGATGCATACCTTGAGCCTGAGCAAACTGAGCGTCAACCAGATTAGCCCCGGACCCACTATCAAGAAGAACAGAAAATCTCTCCACTCTCGTACCAACCACCACCTCCACTGGTACAAGGAACTGAGAAGAACTAGCGGACGAAATACATACTCCCAGGTTGTCGTCCACCACAAAACCTGGGATTAACAGTTTTCCGGCGACTTTTTGCTCAACAAGGCACGGGATGGACATCCCCCAACAAAATGTCCCTCTTTCCCGCAGAAGAAACACCTTCTAGTCCTGCGGCGTACCGCCAATCCCCTCCTACGAAATGATGTCCCTCCCAACTGCATAGGCTCCTCCGAACAGACAAGGGGAACCTCAACATAAGGGACTTTAGTAGTAGGTGGAGTAACAACAGGGGGCGGAGTTACCTCGCACCTCTCCCGGAGCCGTCTATCAATACGGATAGCTAGGGCCATAGCAGCCTCCAGTGATGGAGGAGAATCATACTGAGCCAAAACGTCCTTTAATTTGTCAGAAAGCCCATGACAAAACTGGCTCCTAAGAGCTGGGTCATTCCACTGAGTATCTGTGGCCCATCTACGGAACTCAGAAGCAAATTCCTCCGCCGGACGATCTCCCTGCTGTATCTTACGTAATTTTGTCTCAGCAAGAGAGACCCGATCTGGGTCATCATATACCAAACCCAGGGCAGTAAAAAATCGATCTACTGACTGTAGAGCCGGGGATCCCGGAGGAAGGGAGAAGGCCCAGGATTGAGGGTCCCCTTGTAGGAGCGAGATAACAATTCCCACTCTCTGCTCTTCACTCCCTGATGATCGAGGCCAAAGCCGAAAATACAATTTACATGCTTCCCTGAAGGTAAAAAATTTGTCTCGCCCACCAGTGAACCTGTCCGGGAGAGCTACTTTAGGTTCAAATCTGGTTTGCTCCGAGGGAGACAAAACTTTGGACTTAAGGTCCGTCAGCTCCATGGATAATCCCTGCAACTGCAGAGCCAGCTGGGCTACTGGATCCATGGCAACTGGGAATAATTTTATGGGCCAGTGAAAATGTCACGCGGTCTTATGATATGTGTACGATGTCAGTAAACTATTCTTAAAAGAACAACACTCTATACAACATATAGATTAGCAACATCAGCATGTAAATATAGAATAGATTTACCTGACACGATATCCGTTGAACTCAGGGTTAATCTTGAGGACTTGATACACTGTCACAGGAAAGAGGAGGACCGGGGGTCTAACCTGACCCTAAACTGGGGTCCTAACTAATCCCTCACCTTGGAGGTACTGATAATGGTTCAGAGGTCCAAGTCTCCAGCCTAACCCTGTCTCCTATCAGTCCCTGAACCCTGTAATCAGTCCTAAGAAGGATTCTGATTACCACCAAAGGGATATGGGCTGATCTCTGCTAAATACACAGATTAGACATATAAGACAGACTGGAGAAAACACAGACTTGCATACACACTCAAACACAGAAGGAACATAAATGATCTGGGATATTAAACTCTAAGCAAGGTGAGCTTAAAACAACTAAGGAGCTCTTTAACTTAAGTCTATACAGATACAATCCTATCTGTGGTCTGCATGAAGAATTTCACTGGCAACTCCCAACACAGACAACCAGAGATTTAAAGGAAACCAATCAACAAATAATTAATTGCAGCCGGGAGAAAACTGCACCCAGTCCCAGAACTGAGCACAGACAGAATTAACTCCCTAACTGCCAAACACAAAGAAACAGCAACTCAGCTGTGAGAAGTCAGAATGTGCAACCGCGACGATCTTCGTGGCGATGCACACATGACAGTTATGCTGAACGCCGGATTGGGGGGTGGTTGCCAGTGTCCACGTCATGGACTGCTGCCTCAGTCCTTCCGGGCAGGCTGCTGAACAGCTCCCGAAAGGGGTGCAGGGTGGCCCCCAGCTGGGAACGTTAGTCCTCCGAGAGCTGGTGGCCAACCCCCACATCCTCGATGGATCCACCCGCCTTGGCTTGGGTGAGCAGATCGAGGAGGGTTTCTGCCTCTCCTTCCTCTGGAAGGTTGCACACTGGGTGGGCATAAGCCTCCCGCTCATGATGGGCCTTCATCATGTTCACATGGAAGGCCTTCCTCCTTCCACGGGCGTGGTCCAGGGTGACCAGGTAGGTGACGGCGTTGAGCTGCTCGTGCACGAGGTATGGACCCTCCCAGGCCGCCTGAAGCTTGTTTTGGGGTACGGGGATCAGTACCCACACCTTTTGACCCACCTGATAGGTCCGCTCACAAGCATTCTGGTCATACCATCGCTTCTGGTCAGCCTGAGCTTGGGTCATATTGTCATGCACCAGCCGTGTCAAGGCCATCATTCGGTCCCGGAATCGCACGACATACTCAATGACTGACACTCCAGGGGTGGCTAAATCTCCTTCCCATGCTTCCTTCACCAGAGCAAGGGGCCCCC
Source organism: Oophaga sylvatica (assembly GCA_033576555.1). Classification (NCBI taxonomy): domain Eukaryota; kingdom Metazoa; phylum Chordata; class Amphibia; order Anura; family Dendrobatidae; genus Oophaga; species Oophaga sylvatica. Next base: position 43,321 of record JARQOD010002991.1, read on the forward strand.
GTACATGTCGCCCGTACAGGAGCTCAAAGGGGGAGAACCCCGTTGAGGCCTGTGGGACCTCCTGGTAGGCAAACAGCAGGTGTGGGAGATACCGCTCCCAGTCTCTCCCGTGGGAGTCAACCAACATCTTCAGCATCTGCTTTAAGGTGCCATTGAACCGCTCACACAAGCCATTGGTCTGTGGGTGATACGGGCTGGCCACCAGATGTTGCACCTGTACCTGCTTACAGAGAGACTCCATCAGCTGCGACATGAACTGGGTCCCTCGGTCGGTGAGCATTTCCTTGGGAAACCCCACTCTGGAGAAAATCTCCAGTAAGGCAGTGGCCACTTTGTCAGCCCGAATGGATGACAAAGCTACCGCCTCCGGGTACCGGGTGGCATAGTCCACTACTGTTAGTATGAAGCATTTCCCGGAGCAGCTGGGAGTGGACAGAGATCCAATGAGATCCACAGCCACCCTCGAGAAAGGCTCTTCGATGATGGGCAGAGTTACCAGTGGGGCTTTAGGGCACGGCCCCGCCTTCCCCACCCTCTGACAGGTGTCACACGAACGGCAGTAGGCTATCACCTCGGTCCTCATTCCAGGCCAGTAGAAATGCTGAGCTAGCCTGGCCCTGTTTTTAGTGATCCCTAGGTGTCCGGCCATTGGAATCTCATGTGCGATCCGCAACAATTCCGCCCTGAAAGAATGGGATACCACTAACTGTCGGTCCCTGGGCCACGCCTCCGGTGAACCCTGCTGGACCGTTACCCGGTACAGCCGTCCCTGGTCCCAGACCACTCGCTCGCGGTCGGACTCCAGGGGAGGCTGTGCCGCCTGCTCCTTGAGAGTCTTCAGGCTAGTGTCATCTTCCAACGCTGCCTGAAATCCCTGACTTGATGTAGCAAGAATTGATGAAACTGCCATGTCCTCTGTCAGTTCCCCGGGATCTGTCTCCTGGCTACTGTCTGACTCGGCAGCCACTTGGTCGGAGAGGGGGAAACCGTCGGACCTCCGCGAGGCTCCTTGGGCTTCAGCCCTCCCACTCCTGGTAACAGCGGCCACGACCGCTGAGACCACGGGTAGCGCATGCTTTCCCTCGTCCCCTGACCAAGTCGCCGGGTCAGGCAGACTTCCCTGACTTCCTGACATCCCGGATGTGGGGAACTCCTGCCCTGGTGTCTTACCTGGTGGCTCCTCTCCCGGGATGCCCTCTCCCCCCATGGCCTGTTCCTCTTCCTGCAGGGGCCTTAGACTCAGCAGCCTGGGTTCACTTAGGGGCCCTACACTGCCCATAGCAGCCCCTCCCCCCACCTCTGAGCTCTCCCGTGCAGCCTCCTCACCTGTCCTCACTGCGAGCCCTGTGTGTGTAGTGTCAGTGCATGGCTTACCATCAGGTTTCACTTTCTCCTCCACTGTTGGAGGCACATTCAATACATTAACATTAGCATTCACAGTAGAGTCATGACATTCTTGGGGAGCCGAACTTGGGGGTTCAGTGGCCACATACTGGGACACTAGCCGCCCCAAATCGGTCCCAAGCAACACATTTGCAGGAATGTTCGGCGCTACTCCCACCTCCCGCATCCCCCTCCCGGCTCCCCAGTCCAAATACACCTTGGCAACGGGCAGCGCCGGTTCAACGCCTCCAATTCCGGAGACGGAAAGGGTTTTCCCAGGTACCAAGTCTTGAGGGACACCACCTCAGGACGTACCAGGGTTCGTTCAGCGCCTGTGTCCCGCAGTCCCATGACCGCTGAGCGGCCGATGGTGACAGGTTGGTAATTGTCTAGGGACCTCCCACCACCCCCTCCCACACACAAAACAGTGGTCGGTTTCTGGGACAGAGATGGGGCCTTCTGGCGCTGGGGACACGCAGCCTTAAAGTGTCCTGGCTGATTGCAATTATGACAACGTCTGGGTTCTGTTCCTGGCCTGGAGAGGGCAGCCGGGGGTACACCCCTTGCACTCTGGGGGCTGGATATGGGGCTGAGGCAGGATTGGGCTTACCCCCTCTCCAGGTGCTGCTGGCAGGCTTCTTTGGCTCCGGCACCCTGTTGTTGGCATACTCGTCTGCCAGGGCGGCTGTAGCAGAAGCCCCCTTTGGTTTCCGGCCACGGAGGAACTGCTGGAGGTCCTATGGGCAGTTCCACAAGAATTGCTCCATGACAAACAGTTCCTGGACCTCCTGGCGGGTAGTGAGCTCTAGACCCGAGGTCCAGTGCTCCGCAGCTCTCAGCAGGGCCCGCATGTCCAGGTCCAGGTGTCCTTTGAGCCCCGCTGCAGGCTCCTGAACTTCCTGCGGTACGACTCCGGGGTGAGGTTGTAGTGCTGGATCAGGGCCCGTTCAATGCTGTTGTAGTCCTGCTCCTCGCCGGCAGGTAAGTCCCCCAAAACTTCCAGGGACTTACCCCTCAAATGGGGGGTCAGGTACCTTGCCCACTGATCCGGGGCCAGATGATGTTGGAGGCAGGTCCTCTCAAAAGCCAGCAGAAAGGAATCCGGGTCTCCATCCTTTTCAAGCAAGGGAAAGTCTTCCGCCCGGACCTTGGAAGCCCTTGTCTCCGGTGGGCCTGGTGCGTCCAGCAGGGGCCTGTGCTGAGCCATCTCCAGTCGGTGCCGATGCTCCGCAGCTTCACGGCGCTCTGTAGCCTGCAACACACGTTCTGTATGCTCCCGCTCCGCCGCTCTCTCTGCCGGTGCTTGCTCCCGCTCTGCTGCTTTCTCTGCCGCTGCTTGCTCCCGCTCTGCTGCTTTCTCTGCCGCCACCAGGAGTCTGTCATAGGCGGCGTCATTACCAGCCTCGAGCTGTGCCATAGCCGCTTGGAAAATGGCCTCCGATCTGGACAGGCTGGGACGGGCAGGGGGTGGACAGTCCACTGTGAGACTGAGCACGGGGGTCGGGCTCCTTGGGGAGCCCTGGCTGAGCTCCCCCTCATCGGTATCGAACCCCTCATAGACCACAGCATTGGCCTCCCCCTTTTCCCTACTCCTGGTGCCTTCCGCCATCTTGGGAACCTTTGGTTACTGAAACAGATGCAACCCCGACCTTGCACACAACTTATTATATTTACACTCTGACCGTCTAGTGCTGGGCTGACCTTAAGACCCCAGCAGTGAAAGTACCACTGGTAGTCTCTAGTGTCTGGGAGTAGGGGTCCCACGCACACTATTACTCTGATCCCACCGCTGCCACCAATTGTGAGGAACTAAGCCGACCGCCACACGGTAGCCCGGGTATCACAGCTTCTGATCCCACCGCCGCTACCAAATGTGAAGGACGACCCCTTTCCTCCTACGTCACCAATGGGACGTAACTCCACAGGTAGAGCTCTCCGGCGCCCCCTTTGTCTCTCAGGTCAGTAAGGGAACTACACCTAGAGAAAATGGCCGCCGGGGAGGTTGTCCTGTTACCCACTGGGTATTCTAAGATTCGTGATCAGAGTAAAAGCATCAGCCCAAGATTAATTTTATGGTTTAATTGCCTTAAGGGCGCACTAGATAATTACAGAAATATACAGTAAAGCTATACAACGTAATTACAATGGATTTGCAGTCAGAATAAAATACCACAATAATGTACAAGGCTTAAAGGTATTAGCTATAGATCAATATTACCGGGTTGTATGGACATGGGGAGGCAGGGAGCTCTGCGGTCCCCAGGTAACAGTCTTTAGTTGCTGGACAGTCCCCCAAAACATCTGCTGCTGCTCCCTTGGCAAGACAAATCCGTTTTCTTTTGGTCCTTCCTAGACCATCTTCTTGGCTTCTGTGTGTAAAATGGAATGAGAACAGCCTGTTCATGGCTACAGTTCTTAAACCTGCTAGGCCCCTCCCCTTTGCTTTGAAGCACGCATATTAACTGGCCTGCAATTCATATGGAGCAGGAAATACTGGCTTGAGTCTGAGCTATTTAACATACTAATGACCATCTTATTCAGACACTGGCCTAAACTAATTAGCATACTAAAGCCCTTTTGATTCATTGTGGACATCAAAACCGGTCGTACTGGATATGCTAACAGGCCCTGTGTAGCTAGCAGTCTGTGGCTCTGTGAACCGACAAAATGGAGGCTGGTATAGGCCCTATACAAGATGGCGGCGGTCCCGACCTCACATAGGGTAATTCCCAAGTGAAACGGCACTGGTTCAAATTGAGGAGCAGCCATGAAGATTTCCTAAGAAAAGAGAAACAGCATCGTCCAGCTCATTGATAGCGGTCTCTCGACAAGGAATCTTGCCAAATTGCATCGTGTGAGTACCATGTCAGTTGCAGGGCTGCCACTAGGAATTTTGGGGCCCCATACTGCCAAAATTTATGGGGCCCCCCTTGAGACTCCGCCAAGGCTCCACCACCAGTTCCGCCTCCACCCTAACTCCTCTTCCACCACGCGAACCATCCAAAATCCCTCTGCCTTTTCTTGGAAAAACTACACTTCTGCACCACGCCCTCACCAATGACACATTAACACCATATCACATGCATAGCCATCAGCTTTTGTTTTGACCAAAAGATTTTTTAAGCCTGCCGGCCCTAGCTATCCGTACTGATAGACGGCTCCGGGAGAGGTGCGAGGTAACTCCGCCCCCTGTTGTTACTCCACCTACTACTAAAGTCCCTTATGTTGAGGTTCCCCTTGTCTGTTCGGAGGAGCCTATGCAGTTGGGAGGGACATCATTTCGTAGGAGGGGATTGGCGGTACACCGCAGGACTAGAAGGTGTTTCTTCTGCGGGAAAGAGGGACATTTTGTTGGGGGTGTCCATCCCGTGCCTTGTTGAGCAAAAAGTCGCCGGAAAACTGTTAATCCCAGGTTGTGTGGTGGACGACAACCTGGGAGTATGTATTTCGTCCGCTAGTTCTTCTCAGTTCCTTGTACCAGTGGAGGTGGTGGTTGGTACGAGAGTGGAGAGATTTTCTGTTCTTCTTGATAGTGGGTCCGGGGCTAATCTGGTTGACGCTCAGTTTGCTCAGGCTCAAGGTATGCATCTGAGTGTATTGGTCAAACCGATCCCTATATTCTCCATTGACGCCAGGCCTCAGGGGGGCGTATAATCTGATTAGGATAAAAGAGGGGGATGAGTGGAAAACGGCGTTTAACACGCCGGAGGGACATTATGAGAACCTTGTCATGCCTTTTGGTCTGACTACTGCACCAGCAGTATTCCAACATTTTGTTAATGACATTTTTCGTCATCTGGTGGGGCTGTTTGTGGTCGTATATTTGGATGACATTTTAATTTACTCACCAGATCTTGTGTCTCACCAGGAGCATGTGAGACAGGTGTTGCAGATCTTGCGAGACAATAAACTATACGCCAAAACTGGAAAAGTGTGTATTCGCCGTACAGGAACTTCAGTTTTTGGGTTTCTTGGTGTCAGCCTCCGGTTTCCGTATGGACCCTGAAAAGGTGAGAGCAGTGCTTGAATGGGATCAGCCAGAGGATCTTAAGGCTCTGCAGCGTTTTCTGGGGTTTGCTAACTACTACCGGAAATTTATTTGTAATTTCTCATCTGTTGTCAAACCTCTCACTGACATGACAAGAAAAGGGACGGATTTTTCTAATCTTTTTCCTCTTTGAAAAAATGTTTTGCTTCGGCACCCGTTCTCATCCAACCAGATGCATCACAGCCGTTCGTTGTGGAGGTGGACGCGTCTGACGTAGGGGTGGGTGCAATATTGTCCCAGGGTCCGTCCCCTGGTAAATGGCATCCGTGCGCTTTCTTTTCTAAAAAATTGTCGTCCGCCGAAAGGAATTATGATATCGGCAATAGGGAACTTTTGGCCATTAAGTTGGCTTTTGAAGAATGGCGTCACTTTTTGGAGGGGGCAGTCCACCCGGTCACCGTCATTACTGATCACAAGAACCTGCTGTATTTGGAATCTGCTAAGCGTCTGAATTCCAGACAAGCTCGATGGTCGTTGTTTTTTACCAGGTTTAATTTTGTTGTCACTTATCGCCCTGGATCTAAGAATGTTAAGGCGGATGCCTTGTCTCGCAGTTTCCCAGGGGCCGGGAAAATGGATGACCCGATTCCTATCCTTCAGGAGGGGGTGGTAGTGTCGGCTGTATGTTCTGAGCTTGAGGAGGAGGTGTTAGAGGCTCAGGGGGACGCTCCTGCAGGACCTCCAGGGAGACTGTTTGTCCCAAATCAGTTGAGACAAAAGGTTATTGAGGCACATCATAATTCTGCTTTAGCAGGACATCCAGGGAGTAAGGCTACTTTAGATCTCCTTTCTCGCCGGTTTTGGTGGCCTAACGTTAATAAAGATGTTTTAACTTTTGTCGCGTCCTGTGGGGTTTGTGCTCGCTCTAAGACCCCTCATACCCGTCCGTCTGGGACCCTCTTACCCTTGAAACTTCCGGAGCGTCCATGGACTCATTTGTCTATGGACTTCATCACGGACCTTCCTCAGTCGTCAGGGAAGACTGTCATACTGGTGGTTGTTGACAGGTTCAGTAAGATGGCACATTTCATTGCTCTTCCTGCCCTCCCTAATGCTAAAACTCTGGCGCAGGTGTTCATTGGGGAGATTGTGAGACTTCATGGGTTGCCTTCTGATGTGGTGTCAGATAGGGGGTCTCAGTTTGTGTCCAAGTTTTGGAGGGCATTTTGTTTACGTCGGGGGATGCAATTGTCATTTTCCTCGGCTTTTCATCCGCAGACCAATGGTCTGAATCAAAGCCTAGAGACTTATCTTCGGTGTTTTGTCTCAGAGAACCAGGAGGACTGGTCTTCTTTCTTGCCTCTGGCAGAGTTCGCTCTTAACAACAGGCGGAGCGAGTCCACTGGTAAGTCCCCGTTTTTTGGGGCATATGGTTTTCATCCCCAGTTTTGTACATTCAATGGGGGGGGGCCCTTCTGGGGTTCCTGAGGAGGAGCGTTTCTCGTCGTCACTTGCTTCAGTGTGGAGAGGTGTATTGAATAATCTGAGTGCTATGGGGAACCGTTATAAACGTATGGCTGATAGGAGGAGAGTTTCTGGTCCAGATCTTAATGTGAACGATCTGGTATGGTTGTCTACCAGGAATATAAAACTTAAAGTTCCCTCCTGGAAGCTGGGCCCCAGATTCATCGGGCCGTACAGGATCAGTTCCATAATTAATCCTGTGGCATTTCGTCTGGACCTCCCTCCTACGTTTAAAATTCATAATGTGTTCCACAAGTCATTACTTAAGAGGTACGTGGCACCAGTCATACCATCACCTCTACCTCCTCCTCCAGTGGTGGTCAATGGTAACTTGGAGTTTCAAGTGTCAAAGATCATTGACTCACGTCTGAATCGCCGGTCCCTTCAGTACTTGGTGCATTGGAAGGGGTATGGTCCAGAGGAGAGGACGTGGGTTCCTGCGTCTGACATTAACGCAGATCGTTTGGTGCGGACCTTCCACAGAACTCACCCGGGCAAACCTGGCCCTGAGGGTCCGGAGGCCCCTCGTAGAAGGGGGGGTACTGTCATGTGTGCATCGCCACGAAGATCGTCGCGGTTGCACATTCTGACTTCTCACAGCTGAGTTGCTGTTTCTTTGTGTTTGGCAGTTAGGGAGTTAATTCTGTCTGTGCTCAGTTCTGGGACTGGGTGCAGTTTTCTCCCGGCTGCAATTAATTATTTGTTGATTGGTTTCCTTTAAATCTCTGGTTGTCTGTGTTGGGAGTTGCCAGTGAAATTCTTCATGCAGACCACAGATAGGATTGTATCTGTATAGACTTAAGTTAAAGAGCTCCTTAGTTGTTTTAAGCTCACCTTGCTTAGAGTTTAATATCCCAGATCATTTATGTTCCTTCTGTGTTTGAGTGTGTATGCAAGTCTGTGTTTTCTCCAGTCTGTCTTATATGTCTAATCTGTGTATTTAGCAGAGATCAGCCCATATCCCTTTGGTGGTAATCAGAATCCTTCTTAGGACTGATTACAGGGTTCAGGGACTGATAGGAGACAGGGTAAAGGGTATGCCACACTAAACAATATCGCTAACGGGATCGCTAAAAAACGTCACTATTTAGCGATCCCGTTAGCGATATTGTTCAGTGCGGCAGCTTCCAGCGACGAGCTTCCTGCTGTGATCTCGCTCGTCGCTGGAATCGCTCCGGACCCTATTTCATCGCTGGCGCTCCCGCTGGGTAAGTATCTTATCGCTGTGTGGCACCTTTTCTTAGCGATTTAGCGGTACTTTTGTACCGCTAAAGTCGTTAAGAAGATCGCTAACGGCGATAGCGTCGTTAACTATATCGCTAAATGCGGCAGCATTTAGCGATATAGAAACAATCCCGCTAGCGATCTCATTAGTATGCAACGCTAACGAGATCGCTAGCGGGATAGCTTAGTGTGGCAGTACCTTTAGGCTGGAGACTTGGACCTCTGAACCATTATCAGTACCTCCAAGGTGAGGGATTAGTTAGGACCCCAGTTTAGGGTCAGGTTAGACCCCCGGTCCTCCTCTTTCCTGTGACAGTGAATCAAGTCCTCAAGATTAACCCTGAGTTCAACGGATATCGTGTCAGGTAAATCTATTCTATATTTACATGCTGATGTTGCTAATCTATATGTTGTATAGAGTGTTGTTCTTTTAAGAATAGTTTACTGACATCGTACACATATCATAAGACCGCGTGACAACCAGAAACTAACGTTTTGCAAGCGATCTGTAGCATCGCTTGGAAAACTGATTGACAGGTTGGTCACACTTGTCAAACAAGTGTTTGACAAGTGTGAGCAACTTTTTACTATTGATGCCGCCTATGCCGCATCAATAGTAAAAAGATCTAATGTTAAAAATAATAAAAAAAATAAAAAAAATCGTGCTATTCTCGCCCCCGCAGCCTTCTCGGTCCTCGCGATGCTCCTAGCAACTCCCATTCCCAGTGATGCCTGGCGACAATGACCCCAGATGACGTAGCATCACGCGAGACCGATACGTCATCTGGGGTCATTGTCGCTATGCATCACTGGGAACGGGAGTTGCCAGGATTATCGCTGATGACCAGGAAGGCTGCGGGGGCCGCCGGAAGGTGAGAATAGCACGATTTTTTATTTTAAATATTGTTTTACAGGGATATGGTACCCAGGGCAGAGTCTCCTCTCGTCCAGACCCTGGGTACCAACCGCACATGAACCGCTCACTTTGCACATGGTGTGCATATACAATTCAGCCGGCAGCCCGTCTGTCCCTGGGGCCTTAGTAGCTTGAAATGAGGTTAGAACTTCCTCCAGTTCCTCCACTATAAGAGGCGCATCCAATGCCAACCTTTGTTCCCCCTGATAACTGTGGCAGAGGCAATGAAACAAAGTAGCTACAGTATTAATCGCCTCTGATGTCATACAGAGTTTGGAAGAATATAATGGTTTACAGAAAAGGAGAAACTTATTAAGAATTTCTTCCGACCCGGTAACCGTGGACCCAACTGATTTCTTAATTGCCGGGATGACAGGAGATCCCTGCTGAGCTCTAGCGACCGTGGCCAACAGATGCCCCGCACCCTCCCCCTCCGTATAGAAATTCTGTCTGATGAAAAATCTTTTATGTTCTGCCTGTTTCAGAAGGTGATTATTTAGCAGTTTTTGTGCCCCCGACCCATTCATTTCTATGAAGCGGAGCGGAGGAATTTACAAACCGCTGTTTTGCCTCATCGACACATTGCTGAAGATCAATAGTACGGGCTCTACTCTTAAGGTACTCTCACACTAAGCGAGATCGCTAACGAGATCGCTAAAATGTCACCGATTTTATAACGCAGTAGCGATCTCGTTAGCCACACAGCTGTGTGTGACATGTAGCAGCGATGTGGCCCCTGCTGAGATGTCGTTGATCGCTTATGAACGTTTTGAGCCGTTTTTTGGTCGTTGGTGTCCCGCTGGATAGCCTGAATCGCTGAGTGTGACACCCTTTATTATCATACCACTGCATCTCCCGTAATACCTTGGCCCCCAACCAACAATTTTCCCCGGCATTTATCTAGAGCCACATTGAGATACATATTGAAATCCCCAATAATAATTGCAGGTGTATCCGGGTGTTCCATCAGCAACTGGATTATCAGCTGTATAGTTTCCATTGAGAATGGTGGAGGAATATATAATGCTACTATGCACACCCGTACGCCATAATGCAGACACACCAAGCAGATAAATCTGCCCACGTGATCTATTATGACTTTTATACATGTAAAAGAAAGATTGCGGTGGATAAAAATACTAACGCCCCTGGTGTATGAGCTATTTGAAGAATGAAAGGACGCCCTCTCCAATATTTAATGAGAGTTTGTGCACTTTCAGAGGTCGTATGAGTCTCCTGGAGACAAATCACAGCTGTTTAAAAGCCCTTAAGTATCTCAAAAATGGCTGATCTTTTGGTAGGTGTGTAGCCCTGGTGTTAGGCACACGCAGTACCCTGGAGAGTGTGTGGCGAGACAGCAGTTTAATGCTAAATACCCATTCACTCAACATACACTAGACACACCCTTAGGGTAGTGTAGTTACTTGTGAGGGAGTGGTCAGTGTGTATGTTTGTTGAGTGATTTTGTTTCTGTTCAGTTCCTGTCTTCGGACGGAGCAGACGTCTGGAGTTTAGCTGGAGGGAGGAAGCAGTCCAGCCTGCTCTATCATCAGTTCAGAACGTGGAGGCTGGTACAGGTGGTCTAATTCACCTTAGCCTAGTCAGAGCTGTACCTCACCAGAATACATTGAGAGAAAGAAGAAGCTTAGTGCAGAAAGACTTCAGTCACCTGTCTCAAGGACAGTGAAAGGTTCAGAGACGTGCTCCTGCCTAGTGATAACTGAGAATCTGTAACTAACTTTGAAGGAAGTGAATGAAGGAAGTGACTACCCGACTTTATGCAAGTGTGAGTGCTTATGCTACCAGCGAGGACAAGGCGAAAGGCACAGTGGAAAGTTTATTGAAAAGGTGCGTTTGGATTGAAGAAGTCCTGCACATTGCAACCGGTCACTGGGGACCGAAGGATCACTATTAGCTTCAAGCATAGTGATAAGAAAACCAGGAATTTACCGGACCTTAGGTCGTGGCAAACAGCCCCTTATAGTCAGTACGTAACTGGGGTCAGGGGGAGTGAAGACTTTGAGCCTGATCAGCAATATAGGAATTCAGCTCTCTCGCAGGAAGGCTCCTACCACAAAACTGACTGGGCAGTACAGCTATGGATTAGCTGGAGTTATTGAGGGAACTACGCTTCAGGCTGGTTGTACTCATTGTATTGAAAGTAAAGGAGGCCCCTAACTTGTCCAGCTGCTGTCTCAAGATACACTCTCCTTGGATCAGCCTCCCTGGGACCTGCCTGAACATCTTACAAGTAAAGGTATGGAAAGACGCTGACTGTGTGAGACTGTGTTATTTATCTGCACCCGACTTCACTAACTTCATAGACTTTGAGGGACCAGTCCCACCTGTAGGGGACCCGACATCTAGCTGCCTCACCATCCCCTCAGAGATCTACAGCAGCGCTGGTACAAATTACCAGAAGACTACAGGTGGCGTCACGAACTGTATATAAATCTATCCCCTGTAAATATTTCCCCAACATACGCCAGACCGCCAGGGCCACAGACCGAGCCACCGCTACCTGTGACAATCCCATAGACTTCTACGGGCTCAGCTCTGAGTACCCCATTGCCCTGGTAATCCACAATTGTGGTGGCGGGTCGACACAAAAATTTGGCGTCACGAACAGGATGCGAAACTCGCAGAATTGCGAGCCCTGTGTGCCTAAGGAATTGTTTTTGTGAAAAAGGACTGTTTTTACTTTTGGCGCCAAAATCGCCATTTTTGTCGCCATATTCGCGCCCTCAGGCGCTGGAGAAGAAGGTGGGCGTACCTTCGTGGGCGTCTACCCCCCTGTGGCGCGAAGAAAATGCCTGCCCTCTCAAAGTGCTATTACAACATGCGATCCTGCCCTACAGCAAAGGAGGTCCGCCTCCTCTTCACCTTCCCTGCGAGGAGGAGGAGACGCAAACCCCACCTCCACGGAAGAGACCGGATGTCTCCGCAAGAAGAAGAAAGAATCTTCTGGAACATCATGGAGGCAGGACGTGTGCAGCCGAGCAGGGAAGCGGAGGAAGGCAGGCCCCGTGCCCCAGCCAAGCTGCCACCAGCACCGGAGTTATCCGTGGTCCTGCACCTGCAGCAGGCGTTGCTAGAGATTCAAGAAGAAAATGCACGCCTGAAGAAGATGGTCCAGTACCAACCTGGCTTTGAAGAGATCGAGAGACGCCGGCGTACCCTGGAGCAGCGGAGGCTGTGGGACACGGTGATCTCTCCCCTCAACGACCCCCCACGATTCCAGTTACCGAAGATTCTGCTGCCCAAGGCGAAGGAGCAACCGGAGGCTGCCCCCGAAAGTACCAATCCTGATCCCACCGGTGAAGCGGTGGAGGCGAAGGAGGTTGAGGAGGTATCGCCAGTTCCGGAACGCCCCGCCCGGCCAGGAGGCCGCAGCAGATGATCGGTCCCCGGCAGGGACACCGGAGGGGTCCTGTCCGTCGTTACCAGACGTCGACTGGGACGAGATGGCGCGCCTGGATGACGTCGCCTACACCGCCCAGTGGGAATATGAGTGGCAGCGTCGTGAGGAGAAGCAGAAACGCCAGCAGGAGGAAGAGCGGGAAGCTCAGCGGAATCGTCAGCGACAACATGCAGAGCTGATCGCGGACAAAGAGAGTGTCCGGAGAGAGAAAGGTACCCTGAGGGAACCGCGGCGGCAGGGGTGTGTGACTGAGTTCCAGCTCCGGAAGGGCTGGGGCTTCATCCGTGAACCGGGCCTCTACCCAGGGGTCTTTGTCAGCAGGCGTGACGTAGAATCCCACCTACCGCAAGGCCATCCCGGGAGGGACTTAGTAAATGGAGACCTCGTCACGTACACACGGCATTGGGGAATGAAGGGATGGTATGCCCTTAACGTCACCATCGTCCGTGACCCCGTCCCCGACGCAGGTAACGTCACCACTACCGCAGCGTCCCCGTCTCCAGCTCAAGCAGTATCCGGCCGTGCCCCAGCATTGCCCCCTGCAAGTTCATCGCAAATTCAAGCCACCTCTGCATCGCAACTAGCGACCCAGTCTCAATCGCAATCCATGACACGGTCCATATCGTTAACTGTGATTGAAACGCAATCGGTGTCACGTGAGGAGAATGTACCCGTTGCGCCCATAGAGGTTCGCAACGAGAACTGTGGCGACCCAGACCCTAATCGCAGCGCATGATTTGTTAGTCCTGGGATCTAGGGCCCATTGCATTGTTCCAGCCCCCGGGGTGGAAAGTGTATTTGAAAATGAATAAATAGTAAAGAAGAATCGGTGAGATCCCTATAGGGTCTACCATAAGTAATATTGTAGAAAGTTTGGGAATGTTTTACAAAAATTTTGCATAAGTTGAAGAGTATAATGCATATATATATTGCTAACCGTAGAATGCCCGGCTGGGTAACCAGAAAAAGTTTGCACTTTAGTATTATAATAATGTGATATTATATCTATGTCTTTGGTTTTACAATGGACTTTGAGGTTGAGGACTGTGCCAACCCAGAACTTATTTGTATATAGTTGCGCTTCGGTGCCTTATCTTGGTTTTACATAAACCAGCACAACTACCTCTGAATACAAAAACCCGTGTGGTGTGGCACTGAGTGAGGTCTGCATTTGGATGTCCTGCAGCCCACCCAGGACCTACGTTGAAGGTTTGGTGCGGGTCCTTCACAAGAATACTGTATATTTATTGAATGCTATTTAATACTTTTGTATTTCTATATATAATGTTATTGTTTGCAACGTTCAAGATATCCTCACCTCCCGGATGGGACGAATTAATGTTATTGTTGATGTTTTCATGCATAAACAAAATGTCTCTTTTGTATTTTACAGCCCGGGAGTGCTGTCTTTTACCATGGGGGAATGTGTAGCCCTGGTGTTAGGCACACGCAGTACCCTGGAGAGTGTGTGGCGAGACAGCAGTTTAATGCTAAATACCCATTCACTCAACATACACTAGACACACCCTTAGGGTAGTGTAGTTACTTGTGAGGGAGTGGTCAGTGTGTATGTTTGTTGAGTGATTTTGTTTCTGTTCAGTTCCTGTCTTCGGACGGAGCAGACGTCTGGAGTTTAGCTGGAGGGAGGAAGCAGTCCAGCCTGCTCTATCATCAGTTCAGAACGTGGAGGCTGGTACAGGTGATCTAATTCACCTTAGCCTAGTCAGAGCTGTACCTCACCAGAATACATTGAGAGAAAGAAGAAGCTTAGTGCAGAAAGACTTCAGTCACCTGTCTCAAGGACAGTGAAAGGTTCAGAGACGTGCTCCTGCCTAGTGATAACTGAGAATCTGTAACTAACTTTGAAGGAAGTGAATGAAGGAAGTGACTACCCGACTTTATGCAAGTGTGAGTGCTTATGCTACCAGCGAGGACAAGGCGAAAGGCACAGTGGAAAGTTTATTGAAAAGGTGCGTTTGGATTGAAGAAGTCCTGCACATTGCAACCGGTCACTGGGGACCGAAGGATCACTATTAGCTTCAAGCATAGTGATAAGAAAACCAGGAATTTACCGGACCTTAGGTCGCGGCAAACAGCCCCTTATAGTCAGTACGTAACTGGGGTCAGGGGGAGTGAAGACTTTGAGCCTGATCAGCAATATAGGAATTCAGCTCTCTCGCAGGAAGGCTCCTACCACAAAACTGACTGGGCAGTACAGCTATGGATTAGCTGGAGTTATTGAGGGAACTACGCTTCAGGCTGGTTGTACTCATTGTATTGAAAGTAAAGGAGGCCCCTAACTTGTCCAGCTGCTGTCTCAAGATACACTCTCCTTGGATCAGCCTCCCTGGGACCTGCCTGAACATCTTACAAGTAAAGGTATGGAAAGACGCTGACTGTGTGAGACTGTGTTATTTATCTGCACCCGACTTCACTAACTTCATAGACTTTGAGGGACCAGTCCCACCTGTAGGGGACCCGACATCTAGCTGCCTCACCATCCCCTCAGAGATCTACAGCAGCGCTGGTACAAATTACCAGAAGACTACAGGTGGCGTCACGAACTGTATATAAATCTATCCCCTGTAAATATTTCCCCAACATACGCCAGACCGCCAGGGCCACAGACCGAGCCACCGCTACCTGTGACAATCCCATAGACTTCTACGGGCTCGGCTCTGAGTACCCCATTGCCCTGGTAATCCACAATTGTGGTGGCGGGTCGACACATAGGCTCACCCAACCCCCGCACATTCCACGAAATCAAATTAACCTGACCCACCATGAGTGCCTTTAATTATATGACATGATCAAATTTTCCCGTATTGTTTCCTACTGGATAGACTTTTGTCCTGAGGCCCAGAGACTGCATACACAGCAAATAATGTTGCGCCGGAGTCGATTTTCCAGATCATCAGTTTTGCTTAATAGGGCCACAATATTAACCCCTTTCTGACCTCAGACGTACTATCCCATCCATGGTACTTGGGCCGGTATTACCATGGACGTGATAGTACGTCCCATGCGATCAAACGTGCTCACACTGGGAGCGCTGCCGGGTCTCAGCTGATTCTCACAGCTGAAACCTGGCACCAAATGCCAGGAGTGGTCACGGACCGCTTCAGGCACTTTAACCCCCGGAACACTGCGATCAAACATGATCGCAGCATTCCAGTGGCATAGGGAAGCATTGGGCAGGAAGGGGGTTCCCTGTGTGCTTCCCTGAGACTCTCGGAGCAACGCGATGTGATTGCGTTGTTCCGAGGGCCTCTTCCCTACAGACCCCCAGATCCAAGATGGCCGCGGGGTCCTTCCGGGTCCTGCAGGGAGGTGGCTTGTCAGTGCCTGCTGAGAGCAGGCGCCGGCAAGCCTCCTCCACTGTCTGTCAGATCGCTGATCTGACACAGTGCTCTGCAAAGTGTCAGAACAGCGATCTGACACTATATAGTGATGTCCCACCCTGGGACAATGTAATAAAGTAATAACAAAATATTATACTGTGTAAAAATATTTTTTTAAAAATCCCTAAATAAATAAAAAAAAATTTTTCCCCAATAAACACATTATTATGTAAATAAAAACACAATAGCATCATCAGCGAAAAAATAAAGTTAAAGCTCTCAGAATAAAGCGAAGCAAAAATAATTATTTTTTATATAAAATAGTTTTTATTGTATAAAAGCGCCAATACAGAAAAAAAGATATAATTGAAGTAACGCTGTAATCATACTGACCCGATGAATAAAACTGCCTTCTCAATTTTACCACACGCGGAACGGTATATAAACGACCCCCCCCAAAAGAAATTCACGAATTGCTGGTTTTTGTTCATTCTACCTCCCAAAAATCAGAATAAAAAGCAATCAAAAAATGTCATGTGCCCGAAAATGCTACCAATAAAACCGTCAACGAGTCCCGCAAAAAACAAGACCTCACATGACTCTGTGGGCCAAAATATGGAAATATTATAGCTCTCAAAATATGGTGATGCAAGAACTATTTTTTTGCAATAAAAAGCGTCTTTAGTGTGTGACAGCTGCCAAACATAAAAATCCGCTATAAATAGTAAATCATCCCCCCCTTTATCACCATAGGGAAAAATAATAAAATAAAAAAAGTATTTATTTCCATTTTCCCATTAGGGTTAGGGTTGTGGCTAAAGTTAGGGTTAGGGTTGGGGCTAAAGTTAGGGTTAGGGTTGGGGCTAAAGTTAGGGTTGGATTTAAAGTTAGGGCTAGGGTTGGGGCTAAAGTTAGGGTTAGGGTTGGGGCTGGAGTTGGGGTTAGGGTTTGAATTAGGGTTTGGATTAGGGTTGGGATTAGGGTTAGGGGTGTGTTACATTAGGTTTGTGGTTAGGATTAGGGGTGTGTTGGGGTTAGGTATGGAGTTAGAATTGGGGAGTTTCCACTGTTTAGGCATGTCAGGGGTTCTCCAAACGCGACATGGTGTCTGATCTCAATTCCAACTAATTTTAGTATGAAAATGTCAAATGGTGCTCCTTCCGTTATGAGCTCTGCCGTGCGCCCAAACAGTAGTTCCCCCCCACATATGGGGTATCAGCTTACTCAGGACAAATTGGAAAAACTACTTTAGGGGTCCAATTTATCCTCTTACCTATGGGAAAATAAAAATTTGGGGATGAAAAGATCATGTTTGTTGAAAAAAAAATGATTTTTTTTTTCACAGCTCTACGTTATAAACTTGTGAGAAGCACGTGGGGGTTCAAAGTGCTCACCACACATCTAGGTAAGTTCCTTTGGGGGTCTAGTTTCCAAAATGGTGTCACTTGGGGGGGTTTCCACTGTTTAGGCACATCAGGGGCTCTCCAAACGCGACATGGCGTCCGATCTCAATTCCAGCCAATTTTGGTTTTGAAAAAGTCAAACGGCGCTCCTTCCCTTCCGAGCCCTGCCGTGCGCCCAAACAATGGTTTTCCCCCACATATGGGGTATTGGAGTACTCAGAAAAAATTGCACACAATAACTTATCTGTCAATTTTCTCCTTGTACACTTGTGAAAATAAAAAAATTTTTTTGTAAAAATCAAAAATTCCTGTGAAGCACCTGAAGGGTTAATAAACTATTTGAATGTGGTTTTGAGTACCTTGAGGGGTGCAGTTTTTAGAATGGTGTCACTTTTGGGTATTTTCTGCCATATAGACCCCTCAAAGTGACTTCAAATGTGAGGTGGTTCCTAAAAAAAATTTTGTAAATTTTGTTGTAAAAATGAGAAATCGCTGGTCAACTTTTAACCCTTATAACTTCCTAACAAAAACAAAAATTGTTTCCAAAATTGTGCTGCTGTAAAGTAGACATGTGGGAAATGTTATTTATTAACCATTTTGTGTGACATTTCTCTGTTTTAAGGGCAAAAAAAAAAAATTTGAAAATTGCAAAATTTTTGCCATATTTCCATTTTTTTCAGAAATAAACGCAAGTTATATCGAAGAAATTTTACTACTATCATGAAGTACAATATGTCCGAGAAAACATTCTCAGAATCGCCAAGATCCATTGAAGCTTTCCAGAGTTATAACCTCATAAAGGGACAGTGGTCAGAATTGTAAAAATTGGCCAGGTCATTAATGTGCAAACAACCCTCGGGGGTAAAGGGCTTAACAGAGGCAGTTTTAACTTCTTTGAATAATAGTGGCAATATATCTTCCACCTCACTCACACAGCCTTCAACAGTCATCAAATGTAAATTTTTGGTGAAGAATCAACAAGTGGGACATAATTGTGAAGTTGAACGAAATTAATTGGTAATTTTAAATTTTTGTGGAAATACAAAAACTGAAAAGTGGGGCGTGCAATATTATTCGGCCCCTTTACTTTCAGTGCAGCAAACTCACTCCAGAAGTTCATTGTGGATCTCTGAATGATCCAATGTTGTCCTAAATGACTAATGATGATAAATATAATCCACCTTTGTGTAATCAAGTATCCATATAAATGCACCTTCTCTGTGATAGTCTATGGGTTCTGTTTTAAGTACTGAGAGCATCATGAAGACCAAGGAACACAACAGGCAGGTCCGTGATACTGTTGTGGAGAAGTTTAAAGCCAGTATGGATACAAAATGATTTCCAAAACTTTAAACATCATAAGGAGCACTGTGCAAGTGATCATATTATCTCTTATCTGCAGATTATCTCTTATCTGCAGCACTTTTGTGGATGAGGAAATGCTCCCTGCTGTCTGCGTGTTAAGGGTATGCCACACTGAACAATATCGCTAACGGGATCGCTAAAAAACGTCACTATTTAGCGATCCCGTTAGCGATGTTGTTCAGTGCGGCAGCTTCCAGCGACGAGCTTCCTGCTGTGATCTCGCTCGTCGCTGGAATCGTTCCAGACCCTATTTTCTCGTCGGCGCTCCCGCTGGGTAAGTATCTAATCGCTGTGTGGCACATTTTCTTAGCGATTTAGCGGTACTTTTGTACAGCTAAAGTCGTTAAGAAGATCGCTAACGGCGATAGCGTCGTTAACTATATCGCTAAATGTGGCCGCACTTAGCGATATAGAAACAATCCCGCTAGCGATCGCATTAGTATGCGTCGTTATTGTGATCGCTAGCGGGATTGTTTAGTGTGGCAGTACCTTTACCTCCGATTCTGAGTGACCTGGCATATTGCTCCAGGCGTGCTGCTATGTCCGGCCGTTTACCCTCCTCCACTGCTAGTAGACACTGTGGTGCCATCTTGGATGCCAGACTCCATCAGAGCAGCCGCTTGCTTCCTCTTTTTATCTTGCCTTGTCACAACAGAAGATAAGTTACCACTCTCTGGACACTTCAGACCTTCCCCCACCTGTCTGTATCAAGCAGCGCTGCCGTGCTCCCCGATGAGCAGGAGATAAGACAGGATTACTATGGAGCTGATCACAATGCACATCCTGCTACATTCCCAGCCAGGCCACGCCCCGAGTCCGATTCTTTAAAGGGAAGGTGCCGCGTTTTTATATTATTAAAAAAAAATGTTAAATTCCTTATTTTTATAAAAAAATTTTAGACTTGAGAGTCCTCAGTGGTTGATACCTTTTAATGGCTAACTGAAAAGATGGTAACAAATTGCAAGCTTTCGAGACTACGCAGGTCTCTTCATCAGGCAAAGACTATATCAAAATGGAGGATACCAGAATGTACCGCATCTTTAAACCTATATCATTATTTTTATAACATTTTCAAGTGCACAGTATTTATAATTTTTTTTTTGCAGTCACTGGGGGCTGCCATTTGGCTTTGCAGGAGTGTAAGAGTCGCTGCCATGGGCATAGACATCAGAGTTTGGGCGCCGACCCTATCTATAAACACTGTAGCCGCATTAGCTGTGACCTGAGCACGCCCTCCTGGGCTGTCCAGCTCACAGCTGTGGGAGGAGATTGCGGCCATTTTGTTGTAGTCCGCAGTGTATTTTCCCCTGTGATTGCACTCACTGCTCAGTGCGTGCGATGACAGGAGCTGTGGGGTCATGCTGTCACATGTCAGCGTTACCCCGAAGCTGTGACTGTCAGTCACGGTAACACTACCGCCGGTACTGTTGGTCACAGCGCTGCGGGATCATGCTGGCAGATGTCAGTGTGATTCTGCAGCTGACTGTAAGGCCTCTTTCACACTTCAGTCGTGTGACGTCCGCCCAAGTGTGAAAATGGCGGATCCGTCAGAAAAGTGTAAAAACGGATGCAAAAAGGATCATTTTTCTAACGGATCCGCCAAGAAGTTTTCACCCGGAAATGATGAAATTTTCGTTCCGGAAATGTAAGTCCGGAGAGAGAGAGAGAGAGCGAGAGAGAGAAGAGAGAGAGAGAGAGAGAGACTACGGACAATTTTGGCAGCATTTTCAATGATTTTCTATGGAGGCGACGGATCCGCGGGCGGATTCCGTCAAAAACGGATGCCAGCGGATCCGTCGCCCATAGACGACCATTATACTAAATGGTGGATGCGGCGGATCCGTCGTAGTCCGCCATTTTGGCAGACCCAAAAAACGGTGCATTGGACGTTTTTCTGAAATGACGGACGCCAATTTTTTGGCGGATCCGTCAAAAAAAGGACCTAACGGACAACCATCTGTCAAAATCCATCACTAATGCAAGTCAATGGGAAAAAAAACGGATCCGCCCAAAAAAAATGGCGGATCCGTTTTTTTCACATTTTGACGGATTTTGACTGACGTCGCACGACTGAAGTGTGAAAGAGGCCTAACCCGCAGCAGTGACCTACGGTAAAAAAGCAGGTGCGGGCCAATGAGACTACTGCTCCCATCGGGCTATGTCTGATGGGAGAGTAGTATCTGCCGGCGCCTGTGCTAACAGTTAAAAAAAAATAAAGAAACATTACATACATATTCACAAAAAATTTTTTAAAAAAATTATACTCACCTCACACCAAATCCACGACACCATCGTCTCCTAAAAATAATGTAAAATAATAAACCAACCCATACTCCCTGTCCACCGTAGTCCAGGTAATCCAGATTGTCCCATGGCGATCTGACGTGTCACATCTTGCCTCCGGCAATACACTGACAAGAGGTGATCGCCCCCTGCAGTATATTACTGAACTGCCGTGAGAGTTCACCGGAGTTCATTAGCTCGGTGCTCTCACATACGGCACCGCTGTGTGAGAATTTTCACATGCAGCAGTGGTGCCGTAAAGGGAGAGCACCGGAGTAATATACTGCGGGAGCGATTACCTCCTGTCAGTGTATCGCCGGCTGTCTTTGAGAGCAGTCGTATCACTGATGTGACTGCTGTCAAAGTGATCAGGATCGTCGTGGGACATTATGGATTATCTTCTTGACGACTGGTGAGAATATTTGTGGCTTATTATTTTATTTTGGTTGCAGGAAACGAGGGAGTCGGGGATCAGGCGTTCGTTAAGTATAGTTTAATTAAGATTAATAAAGGACTTTATTCTGGCTGTGTCTTTATTTACCATATAACTATAGGATTAGTAATGGATAGGATAGCCTCTCCCATTACTAAGCCATGCGCTTGATGTCACCTGAAAATACAAAGGTGACATGACCCCTACAAATATTACCCCACTTGCCACCGCTACAGGGCAAGTGGGAAGAGCGAGGCTAAGTGCCAGAATTGGCTAACATAAAATTTTTAAAAAAAAATCATATACCATAAGATACGGCCTTCCCAAAACCCTGTCTGATGACAAATGCACATCTAGCAGCGTGCAGCAGGCCTCCACTAATAAAGGCAAGGGGCAGCACAGGTGTAAACTACTGATACAAACAGCCACCCCAGCACCTACCAGATTATGGAGGGGTTGGCTGCCTAGTAGAAAAAATTGCACATTGACATGGCTTGCATAGGACGCCAGCCACACAGGTAAGTGTGAGGCAAAGTGTCTGACTTGCTACCTATTAATGAGGCCCTCGTATTACTCCCACGTTGATCTCCCATAGACCAGCACACTGCTCTCCTGAAATACTCTGTGCTCCTGTCACCCTGCTCCTTCCCCATATATCTCCCTCTGTGACCCCCATAGACCAGCACACTGTTCTCCTGAAATACTCTGTGCTGCTGTCACCCTGCTCCTTCCCCATATATCTCCCTCTGTGACCCCCATAGACCAGCACACTGCTCTCCTGAAATACTGTGTGCTGCTGTCACCCTGCTCTCTCCACCATATACCTCCCAGAATCCTGGCTGCCTCCCATCCTCGGTGACGTCTACTTGTTAGTATAACTTTGCAGTCACCAACAAAATGTCATCCTCTCTTATTCCTTAGCAAACACCCAGAAGGGGAGGTGAGGAGTGACATCGCACACGTCAGCAGATTCAGCCCATATTTACTGCAGTGCAGTAATGTGAGATAGTTGTACACTAGGTTTTTGTGTCAAATTTCAGTAGCTGCTCCCCCTAGTATTTAAAAGTGGAAATACCAAACTTTTAAAATTATTTTTCATATTTTAAATGATAAACAAATTATATTTTTTATCAAAACTTAAACATTAATTCTTTACATTTTTTCAATTGCTGAAAAAAAAACCTTTTTTTTTTTATGCACCTTCCCTTTAATAATCCCATCCTGATCCCTTCCTGTAATAATTGTTCTTCATTCTGAACCACATTTATTAATAATTTCCTCCTTCCTGACCCCCATCCTGGGGCCACATCTAGAATATGTGATCCAGTTTTGGGCTCCACATTTTAAAAAGGATATTTAGAAGTTAGAGTAAGTTCAAAGGTGGGAAACTTTATTATTACAAGGGATGGAAGGCCTCTCATATGAGGAGAGGTTGGAAAAGTTGGGCTTGTTTAGCTTAGAAAAAAGACGCATCAGAGGACATCTCATTAACATGTATAAATATATGTGTGGTCAATACAAAGGACTTCACATGACTTAGTCCGTCCAAAGACCATACTTAGGACAAGTGGGCACTTACCGGTGGAAGAAAGGCGATTTCGACAGCTAAATAGGAAAGGGTTCTTTACAGTTAGAGCAGTCAGACTGTGGAATACCCGACCACAGGAGGTTGTAATGGCAGACACTGTAACAGCTTTTAAAAAAAAAGTTGGAGGATTTCCTTAATACACATAAAATTGCGGGATATAGTTAAATTAGTGGCAACATGTACAATTGGTGGAGAAAGTTGAAAACCTAGGTCCATCAAGTTCAATCTATGTAAATATGGTTGCGGCCTCTATCTATCCGACATAAAAACATATCATAGTCCTTCACTACTGGCCAAACCCTAAAAACTTTACATTTAACAAATCAGAAGAGCTCTCTAATTGACTCCCCCCCAGGGTCCTATGACTCCCTATAACAGATAACCCTTAGCTCCCTCAAGGTTCTTTTTCCAGGCCTTTCCATATCAGTTCCAAAGCGTTAGCCCTTCCTTAACCCCTCTCTGACATCCGACGTACTATCCCGTCCATGAAACCCGTGACAATCTGACCATGGACGGGATAGTACGTCATGCCCTTTAATGCGACATCGCGACTTAAGTCGCGATGATCGCATTAAAATTCCGACGCAAGCTTACCTCTTGGAAGATGGCGTCGGCATCCCGGGCTGCGTCCTCCCCCCTCAGGCCTCCCAATCGCTGTGATTGGCTGATCAATTCTGAACAGCCAATCACAGCCTTTCTCACTGTTTCAGCCAATCAGAGCGGCTGAAACAGTGAGATCTCAGGCTAGGATCGAGTACCGATGTACTCGATCCTAGCCTGGGCCTAGGAAGGTCCAGACCCCCCCCCGGATTGGCGCGATCGCCGATCACATTGATCGCGCCAATCGCAGGGCACAGCCGCGGTATGTCCGCGCTGTGCACTGCCTGTACCTGCCTGGATCGGTGCAGTAATAGCACCGATCCTAGGCCAGGGCCTGTAGGGCATGCAGGAGCTGATTGGCGCGATCGATGTCATCGTCGATCGCGCCAATCACAGGGCACAGCAGCGGTGTGACCGCTCTGTGCCCTGCTTGTTGACCTGCCGGTGACCTGCCTAGGAATCGGAGCTGTGAGCTCCGATTACTAGGCCGGTGCCTAGCAACCGGCAATACAAGGGTCTCCTCTGATTGGTGGGATTGATGTGATCATCGATCCCACCAATGACAGGTCACAGCAGCGATGTGACCGCTCTGTGACCTATCTGCAATCTACAGTTAGGTCCATATATATTTGGACAGAGACAACATTTATTTAATTTTGGTTCTAGACATTACCACAATGAATTTTAAACAAAACAGTTCAGATGCAGTTGAAGTTCAGACTTTCCGCTTTCATTTGAGGGTATCCACATTAAAATTGGATGAAGGGTTTAGGAGTTTCAGCTCCTTAACATGTGCCACCCTGTTTTTAAAGGGACCAAAAGTAATTGGACAGATTAAATAATTGTAAATAAAATGATCATTTCTAGTACTTGCTTGAAAACCCTTTGTTGGCAATGACTGCCTGAAGTCTTGAACTCATGGACATCACCAGACGCTGCGTTTCCTCCTTTTTGATGCTCTGCCAGGTCTTCACCGCGGTGGTTTTCAGTTGTTGTTTGTTTGTGGGCCTTTCTGTCTGAAGTTTAGTCTTTAACAAGTGAAATGCATGCTCAATTGGGTTGAGATCAGGTGACTGACTTGGCCATTCAAGAATATTCCACTTCTTTGCTTTAATAAACTCCTGGGTTGCTTTGGCTTTATGTTTTGGGTCATTGTCCATCTGTAGTATGAAACGACGACCAATCAGTTTGGCTGCATTTGGCTGGATCTGAGCACACAGTATGGCTCTAAATACCTCAGAATTCATTCTGGCTGCTTCTGTCCTGTGTCACATCATCAATAAACACTAGTGACCCAGTGCCACTGGCAGCCATGCATGCCCAAGCCATCACACTGCTCCTCTGTGTTTTACAGATGATGTGGTATGCTTTGGATCATGAGCTGTACCACGCTTTCGCCATACTTTTCTCTTTCCATCATTCTGGTAGAGGTTGATCTTGGTTTCAACTGTCCAAAGAATGTTCTTCCAGAACTGTGCTGGCTTTTTTAGATGTTTTTAAGCAAAGTCCAGCCTAGCTATTTTATTCTTGATGCTTATGAGTGGCTTGCACCATGCAGTGAACCCTCTGTACTTACTTTCATGCAGTCTTCTCTTTATGGTAGATTTGGATATTGATACGCCTACCTCCTGGAGAGTGTTTTTCACTTGGTTGGCTGTTGTGAAGGGGTTTCTCTTCACCATGGAGAGTATTCTGCGATCATCCACCACTGTTGTCTTCCGTGGGCTCCCAGGTCTTTTTGCATTGATGAGTTCACCAGTGCTTTCTTTCTTTCTCAGGATGTACCAAACTGTAGATTTTGCCACTCCTAATGTTGTAGCAATTTCTCGGATGGGTTTTTTTTCTGTTTTTGCAGCTTAAGGATGGCTTGTTTCACCTGCATGGAGAGCTCCTTTGACCGCATGTTTCCTTCACAGCAAAACCTTCCAAATGCAAACACCACACCTCAAATCAACTCCAGCCCTTTTATCTACTTAATTGAGAATGACATAATGAAGGGATTGCCCACACCTTTCCATGAAATAGCCTTGGAGTCAATTGTCCAATTACTTTTGGTCCCTTTAAAAACAGGGTGGCACATGTTAAGGAGCTGAAACTCCTAAACCCTTCATCCAATTTTAATGTGGATACCCTCAAATGAAAGCTGAAAGTCTGAACTTCAACTGCATCTGAATTGTTTTGTTCAAAATTCATTGTGGTAATGTTTAGAACCAAAATTAGATAAATGTTGTCTCTGTCCAAATATATATGGACCTAACTGTAGATCTGACCTGTCTGACCGCACTGCAGGGGTCCTCACACTTGCTGAGGATTCCTGTGCGCGGTCACACTGCCAGATCTCCTCCTGTGCTGGGCCTTGTGGTGCCACAGTAGCCTGTGACACCACAAATCCTGCTGAAGAAAGAAGAGAAGAAAGAAAGAGAGAAGAAGAGAAGAGAAGTAGAGAGAAGAAAGAAGAGACTACAAACGTGAGTTTTTGAGCCCCGATCCCTGTCCGATCCACCCCAATCCCCCTTACCCCCTCCCCCCTCTTTTTACCCCCCTTTGCGCTGCGAGCGTTGATTGGTGACGCAGTTCACGATCAACACTTGTGCTCGCTTTTCTTTCGCACCCCCTCCGTGCGCACATCCAGCAGCCGCGGAACTTTGATAAGTGACAGCGGTCACTTATCAGAGCTCGTGCCTGCCGTTTTTTTTTTTTTTTCACCCCCCCTTTCTCCACTCCTGTTCGCACATCCAGCAGCGCGGAACTTTGATAAGTGACAGCGTTCACTTATCAGAGCTCGTGCCTGCCGGGTTTTTTTTTTTTTTCACCAACTTTTCCGCCACTCCCGTGCGCACATCCAGCAGCCACGGAACTTTGATAAGTGACAGCGGTTCACTTATCAGAGCTCGTTCCTGCCGTTTTTTTTCACCAACTTTTCTGCCACTCCCGTGCGCACATCCAGCAGCCGCGGAACTTTGATAAGTGACACCAGTCACTTATCAGAGCTCGTGGCCTGCTGTGTTTTTTTTTTTTTCACCAAATTTTCCGCCACTCCCGTGCGCACACCAGCAGCCGCGGACTTTGATAAGTGACACCGGTCACTTATCAGAGCTCGTTCCTGCCGGGTTTTTTTTTTTTTTTTACCCCCCCCCTTTCCGCCACTCCCATGCGCAATCCCGCAGCCCCGGAACTTTGATAAGTGACGCGGTCACTTTCAGAGCTCGTGCCTGCCATTTTTTTTTTCACCCCCCTTTCCGCACTCCTGCGCAACATCCAGCAGCCGCGGAACTTTGATAAGTGAACCGGCACTTTCAAGCTCGGCCCGCCCTTTGTTTTTTTTTCACCCCCCCCTTTCCCCCACCCCTGCGCACATCCAGCAGC
>JARQOD010002992.1:0-70140 GCA_033576555.1 Oophaga sylvatica
AGCCTTACTTAAAGCCACCCACAGGCAGCCTTTTTTCTAATGCCCCCCTAGGCAGCCTCTTTTAATCCCCCCCCCCATGGCTCCCTTATTTATAATGCGCTCCCCTGGCCCTTACTTATAATGCCCCCAATGGCACCCTTATTTATAATGCATCCCCCATGGGTTTATTTTTTTTCACCCCATGGCAGTCTTTTTTTTACCCCCCAAAAAGGCACCCTTATTTTTAATGCACCCCTAGGCTTTTTTTTTATAATGCCCCTTGGCGCCTATTTTAATGCCCCCCCATAGGACCCTTATTTATAAGCGCCCCCCCCATAGGCCCCCTTATTTATCCCCCCCTAGGGCGACTTATTTATAATGCACTCCCCCATAGGAGCATTTAAGCACCCCCAAAGGTAGTTTATTATAATAAACCCCCCACGGGCCCCAATTATTTAAATGCCCCCTTGGCATCTTTTTTTATAATGCACCCCATAGGCACCCTTATTTTAATGCCCCTTTTTGGCGTTTTTTTTAAAATGCCCCATGGCGTCTTATTTATAATGCCCCCCTGGCGTTTTTTTAATGCTCCCTGGCAGCCTTTTTTTAAAATGCCCCCCCATGGGCCTTGTATTTAAAACCCACCCCATGGAGCCTTATTTATAAGCAACCCTAGGGGCCCTTGGTAAAATGCACCCATACCCAGCCTTTTTTTAAGCCCCCCATAGGCGTTTTATTTTAATGCTCCCAAGGCGTTTTTTAAAATGCACCCCATGGCACCCTTTTTTAATGCCCCCCTAGGCAGTCTTTTTAAAATACCCCCCAAAAGCACCCTTATTTTAATGCCCTAGGCGTCTTATTTTAATGCACCCCATAGGCAGCCTTATTTAAAATGCACCCATAGGCAGTCTTATTTATAATGCACCCCATAGGCAGCCTTTATTTATAATGCACCCCATGACAGTTTTATTTATAGTCACCCCATAGGCGTCTTATTTATAATGCACCCATGGCAGTTTATTTATAAGCCCATAGGCAGTCTTATTTAATGCATCCCTAGGCAGTCTTTTTTTTAAAATGCACCCCCAAGCAGGTCTTATTTGTAATGCATCCCATAGGGTTTATTTATAATGACCCCTTAGGCAGTCTTATTTATAATCATCCCATAGGCAGTCTTATTTTAATGCACCCCATAGGCAATCTATTTTATGTACCCCCATAGGAGTCTTATTTAAAATTTGCACCCCCATAGGCGCCTTATTTAAAGGGCATCCCATGGCAGCCTTTTTAAATGCACCTGGCGCCCTATTTTTAAGCATCCATGGGCGCCTATTTTTAATGCACCCCAAGGCAGTCTTTTTATAATTGCACCCATAGGGCGTTTATTTTAAGCTCCCATGGCGCTTTTTTATAATGCACCCCCCATTGGAGCCTTGTAGATAATGCCCCCTAGGCAGCCTATTTAAATGACCCATAGTGCCTCTGTAGTAATGCACCCCAAGGCAGCCTTTTTTTATAAGCCCCCCATAGGCAGTTTTATTTTAAGGCATCCCTAGGCGTCTTATTTTAAATTTTGCTCCCATAGGCGCCTTATTTATAAGCACCCCTAGCAGCCTTAATTATAAGACCCCTAGGTGTTTATTTTTTAATGCACCCCATGGGCGTCTTTTTCATATGATCCCATAGGCGTCTTATTTTAATGCACCCCATAGGCAGTCTTATTTAAATGCATCCCTGGCGTCTTTTTATAATGCACCCATGGCAGTCTTTTTTATAATGCCCCCCCTAGGGTTTTTTTAATGCACCCCTAGGCAGTCTTATTTAAATGCACCCCCATAGGCAGTTTATTTATATGCATCCCATAGGTTAGTCTTTTTTTAATGCACCCCTTAGGCGCCTTTTTTTAATGCATCCCAAGACAGTCAATTTATAGTGCCCCCATAGGCATCTTATTTATATGCACCCCATAGGCAGTTTATTTATAATGCATCCATGGCAGTTTTATTTAAATGCACCCCCATGGCAGTCTTATTTTAATGCATCCCAGGCGTTTATTTAAAATGCCCCCATAGGAGTCTTATTTAAATGATCCCAAGGCAGTCTTATTTATAATGCACCCCATAGGCAGTCTTATTTTTAATGTCCCCCCCAGGCGTCTTATTTATAATGCACCCCCTAGGCAGCCTTATTTATAATGCTCCTAGGCCCTTTTTATAATGCACCCATAGGCAGCTATTTAAATGAAACCATGCAGCCTTTTTTTAATCCCACCCCATGGCAGTCTTATTTAAAAATGCCCCCCAAGGCAGTTTTTTTATAATGCATCCGATAGGCGCCTTATTTAAATGCACCCCCTATGGACCCTCTGTGTATAATGCACCCCTTAGGCAGCCTTATTTATAATGCACCCCTATGGAGCCTCTGTGTATAATGCACCCCATAGGCGTCTTATTTAAAAAGCACCCAATAGGCGTCTTATTTTAATGCATCCATAGGCAGTCTTATTTTAATGACCCCTAGGCTGTTTATTTATAATGCATCCCTTGGCAGTTTTTTTATAATGCCCCCCATAGCAGTCTTATTTATAATATACCCCCTAGGCGTTTATTTATAATGCCCCCCATAGGGCAGCCTTTTTTATAATCCCTCCCATAGGCCCTTATTTATAATGCACCCCCTATGGCCCCTTTAGTATAATGCCCCCATAGGCAGCCTTATTTATAAGCACCCATATGGCCTCTGTAGTATAATGCACCCCACGCGCCTTATTTATAATGCCCCCATAGGCGTTTTTTTATAATGCACCCCAAGGCAGTTTTATTTATATGTTCCCATGGGCAGCCTTATTTTAATGCCCCCATAGGAGCCTTAATTATAATGCACCCCATAGGTAGTCTTTTTATAAGCACCCCTAGGCAGTCTTTTCAAAGCATCCCATAGGCAGTTTATTTATAATGCCCCCATAGGCAGTTTATTTATAATGCATCCCGCAGTCTTATTTATAATGATCCTAGGCGCTTATTTTAATGACCCATAGGAGCTTATTTATAATGCACCTAGGCGCCTTATTTTAATGCATCCCTAGGCGCCTTTTTTTAATGCACCCCTGGGGCGCCTTTTTAAATGCACCCCCATATGCAGTCTTATTTATAAGCCCCCCATAGGAGCCTTATTTTAAGTCCCCATATGCATCTTATTTATAATGCACCCCATAGGCTTCTTACTTATAATGCCCCCCATAGGCGTCTTATTTATATTGCATGCCTTAGGCCCCTTTATTTAAATGCATCCCCATAGGGCCTCTGTAGTATAATGCACCCCTTTGGCAGCCTTATTTTAATGCACCCCACTAGGAGCCTTATTTATAAGCACCCCCATATGAGTCTTGTTTATAATGCACCCCTAGGCGTCTTTTTTATAATGCACCCCTAGGCATCTTATTTATAATTGCATCCCATAGGCACCTTTATTTATAATTCCCCCATAGGCAGTCTTATTTATAATGCATCCATAGGCAGTCTTATTTATAATGCATCCCATAGGCAGGCTTATTTCTAATGCACCCCATAGGCAGCTTATTTATAATGCACCCCATAGACAGCCTTATTTATAATGCACCCACGGGGCAGTCTTATTTATAATGCACCCCATAGGCAGTCTTATTTATAAGGGACGTACTAAATGCATATTGGGGTGATGGGCTGATGATGGGCTGCAATGCTAGACTCGACCACTAGATGGCAGCACATTTTTCAATGCAGACCAGGAAATGACTTCTGGCCTTGATACTGGATTAGAAGAAGCTGCAGTTTTTAACTCTTGACCTGTAATATAGAAAGAAATCAGAGGGAATTCATGGAATTAAAGTTTAATAATAGAACCAGGGAAAAAAGATTGTAACTATTTGGGATTAAGTGTAGAATATCGGGGGGTTTACTCACGTCTGGTGTATATCTCATCTTCATAGGAATATAGGTTAATTATTGTTCTGTATGGGGATTATGGGTGAAATATCAAAAAATCACATGCCCAGGAACATATTTCATCTACATTCAATAGGAATATGTGTATAGACTATTGTTCTGTATGGGGATTATGGGTGAAATATCACAAATACACATGCCCAGGAACATATTTCATCTACATTCAATAGGAATATGGGTATAACTATTGTTCTGATATAGGGATTATGGGTGAAATATCACAAATACACATGCCCAGGACATATTTAATCTACATTCAATAGGAATATGTGTTATAACTATTTTTTCTGTATAGGGATTATGGGTGAAATATCACAAATACACATGCCAAGGAACATACTTCATCTACTTTCTCATAGGAATATGGGTATAACTATTGTTCTGTATGGGGATTATGGGGAAAATCACAAATACACATACCAGTAACATATTTCTTGTCCTTCTGATAGAAATATTGGTATAATTCGTATTCTTATGGGGATTTTGGGTGACATATCAGGAAATACATATGTGAACAATTTTCAAAAATAATGATTTTCCCGGACCTTCAGGAGGGGAATACACGGCATTATCTGGTGCCTTGTATTCGTCTGGTACTGAAGGGGTTAAATGGAGGGAAGATGTTTTCCCGCTATTTTTTTGGTAGGTCACGTCAACAAGGTGATAGGGTTAAGTGATTGGTGAGTAGTAGACAGACAGTATTTTTTTGCCCTGGTGACTGCCCCTGATTGGTCTGGACTTTGGTACCGGGGAAGTGAGGTGATATAAGTGGGAAGCGCCGGAGGTGTGTGTCTGTTCTTTGGGGCTGTCAAACCTGGAGCTGCCCAACCCTCCCTCCCTTTTTATGCGTTTAGTCACGGCGGGGTTAGTCGTCCAGGGATCTGGAGGACAGGTAATTTTGGTTAACGGGCTTGAGCCTTATGGCTAGCTGCGGGTTGATAAAGGTTTGAACTTGGTTTTATAAAAGTTGAAATATTTATTGGTTATACTTAAATTTATGAGTTTTAATATTTTAAATATTTAAATAAAGGCCATGGCCAATTGTTTTCCATCTAATCAATGTGTCGAGTATGTTGTTTGTTGCGCTGTTTAGATAAAGGTTGGGGTAATGTATAAGCCATGTGGTTGTGGCAGGTTGACCACAGTAATGATAGTTGTTTGCAGCTGGAGGCCATATGGACACCCATCCCAGCAGCATAGGGGTTAATCTATTGGGTGGGGCAATTTGGACACTGTTGGGAGGTTATTTGTTGGCCTATGCCCTCACAGCAGTGTCGTGCATTGCTTCAGGAGGGAGCCGGACCCGGAGTCTGAAGGGTCCCATGCGACGAGAGAGGCCTGTGGGCAAGGAAAATTATTGGGGCATGGGGCCAAAAAGTGTTTGACAGTGCTGTAACTGAGCCGTATCTTTTTCTGTGAAATAAAACCTGGCAGGAGCCAGAATTTCCCTTTAAAACCCATGTGAAGTGCCTTTAATTGAAGAGTGCATGCGCCTGGAGACGCTAGGCGGCGATCCCGAGACTGAAGTCGTCACAGGGTATAAATATTTTTTACTGGGGAATTATGGTTGAAATACAATGATACACATGCCCAGTAACATATATGATTTACTTCTGCTAGGAATATGGGTATAATTGTTCTTTGCGGGTATTATAGGTGATATATCATGAATACACATGCCCAGTGTCATTTGGATCAATTCCGGTAAGAATATGTGTACAATTATTGTTTTATATGTTGACTATTGTAAAATATGGATGAATTCACATGTTGAAACATTTCATTAACTTGCGGTAAGAATATGGGTATATTTATTTATTTATATGGGGTTATGGTCAGAATGCCATGTATATACAGATCCTGTACCTATTTGCATCTGACAGGATTACATGTCCATTGACTTCTCCCACCCCTGGGAGATGTGAGCCCTGGCAATCATAGCTTTTGACCCAGTGTTCCCACCTCCTTATTAGGAGTGATGAGCAGTTTTGCACCATATTTCTTGCTTATATACCGATATTATTCTCAATATATTGTTCTTTATAGGATGTTGGATCTTTTGGAGGGTTTTATTGGTTACTTGGTTTTTTGACATCAATAACTTTTAATGGAGATATATAGAATTTTTTTTTAGCAAACTGTTAATAAAATAATAGTTTTATCTTAGGCCTCTTTCACACTTCAGTCGTGCGACGTCAGTCAAAATCCGTCAAAATGTGAAAAAAACGGATCCGCCATTTTTTTTTTTGGCGGATCCATTTTTTTCCCATTGACTTGCATTAGTGACGGATTTTTGACGGATGGTCGTCCGTTAGGTCCGTTTTTTGACGGATCCGCCAAAAATTGGCGTCCGTCATTTCAGGAAAACATCCAATGCAACGTTTTTTGGTCCGCCAAAATGGCGGACTACGGTGGATCCACCGCATCCGCCATTTTGTATAATGGTCGCTATGGGCGGCGGATCCGCTGGCATCCGTTTTTGAGGAATCCGCCGCGGATCCGTCGCCTCCATAGAAAACCATTGAAAATGCTGACAACACTGTCCGGGGTCTCTCTCTCTCTCTCTCTCTCTATCTCTCTCTCTCCTCGGTCCGGACTTACATTTCCGGAAAAAAAATTTCATCATTTCCGGGTGAAAACTTCTTGGCGGATCCGTCAGAAAACTGATCCGTTTTTACATCCGTTTTACACTTTTCTGACGGAATCCGCCATTTTTAACTTGGGCTGACGTCACACGACTGAAGTGTTGAAAGAGGCCTTAACCAAAAATTTGGAAATGGAACATGTATTTTAGTGTATACTGGTCTCTAGGTTAATACAAAGGCCATCATAACAAATACAACAAAATAGCTTTCATGGAACAATAAATTATCCTGCTTCGTTCACCATGTCTGATATAGGACTCGGTATTGCTTCTTAGTCGTAGGCAAGGCATAATTGAATCTTATGTGCTGTTTTCCATCCAGGTTCACTTGAATGGGAATGGAAACTTTCATATGTTTCCCGCTATGCAGGGCAGTTTTTTTTTTTTTGTGTGTCCGTTTCTGTGCTGCCACTATCATCCTCTGCTGTGCGTCGGAAACCCGGGTTTCCTTCACTTCTTTAAGAGAATTCTGACCTCTGCCGGGAACACTCATGTGGAGGGTGGACATCAAGGGAGGTGATGTCTGCCTGACATAGGTCACAGACATCATCCTCCCTCTCCACTGTAATAGGGATTGGCGGTGGGCAGACCTACCCACCCCTCTTCTCTGCCCTCCTGCCTCCCTGATTGCACAGTTTAGCTGTGCCACCATCAAAAGTCCTATGTTCAACACATTCGTTCCTGACTACAGAACACACATTATGCCAATTCAGAGCCCTTTTTACACTCTTTATTGTATTTTATGGGCACTTTTGGAAAATAGTGAAAGTCTAAAGCGCCCATAAAATACAAATTATTTGTTAAATTCTGGATTCCAAGCTAAAAATATCAATCTTCTTGTTTTTGATCTGTTTAAAGAGTCAGTGTACTTTTTACTTACCTGTCATTTTTCAGCTCCGTGCCGTCCTTCATATGCTTTTTGGACCCACGATTTCGGGTCTCCTCATGCTCCTTCACCGCTTCTGACCCGCCGCAGCTCCGGAGTCCGGTCTCAGCACTGCGCTCCAACAATTGAGGAAAAATCGGAGCGCAGCACTGAGACCGTATGCCTGATTGGCTGGCTGCTCGCAGCAGTTTGCAGCCAGCCAATCAGGATCGCTGTTATTAGCGCTGGCACTTCCGTGTATGTGACACAGCTTGCTCAGTGCTGATACAGGATCCGGGATCTTCAGCGGGTCAGAAGCGGGTTGAAGGAACGCGAGGAGACCTGGCACCGCTGGACTGAGGAGGATCGGGAGGACAGCGCGGACCTGGAAAATGAAAAGTTAGTAAAAGGACAGTTACTCTTTACAAAGTAAGTCCACTTTAACCCCTCTCTGCCATCAGACGTACTATTCCGTCCCCTGTGACCCTGGACCTAATTTCCCATGGACGGAAAAGTACGTCATGGTCGATCAGCTGCGCTCCCGGGAGGAGCTGTAAACACTATTTAGGGGTAAAAATTTAAAAAATACTGACCACATATTGAACTGTGTGGTATCGCTTTTCAGACGGCTGAGCTATTGTGGCCTACAAATTGCGGCAATTCAGGCCTACATTCCACTGTATTTGCTGTCTGTTATCCTAGTTCTGTACAAAATTTTGGGGTATAAACTAAAAAATACAGGCTACATAGAGTGACCAGTGTGGTATCTGTGTCAGACTCCTATCTCTCTGTGTGCCAAAAATTGTGGCATAACAGGGAAACATTACTCTTTTTTGCTGTGTCTTACCCTATTTCTAGACAATGTTTTTGGGTAAAAAAAAAATTAAAAAACTCCAGGGCACATATCGAACTCCTATCTCTCTATGTGCTAAAAATTTCAGCATTTCAGGGCTACATTAGACAGTTTTTTCTTCATCTTACACAGTTATTGACAGTGATAACAGTTTATTAACCCCTTTTTCCATCAGACGTACTATTCCGTCCATGTGACCCTGGACCTAATTCCCATGGACGGAGAATAGTACGTCATGGGCGATCAGCTGCGCTCCCGGGGGGAGCGCAGCTGATCGCCGCCGGGTGTCAGCTGATTATCACAGCTGACACCCGTGACTATTGTGTCAGGAGTGGTCACGGACCGCCCCCGGCCATTAAACCCCTGGCACACCGCGATCAAACATGATCGCGGTGTACCCGGGGCACAGGGGAGGATCGCGCAGGGTGGGGGCCCCCTGCACGCCCCCCTGAGACCCTCAGAGCACGCGATGTATCGCGCTGTTCCGAGGGTCCGTCCACCCTCCAGGTCCCGGATCCAAGTGGCGCCGGGTCCTGAAGGGAGGCAGCTTCCTCAGTGCCTGCTGAGGCAGGCACTGAGAAGCCCGAAGCACTGCCAGAGCGATCGCTGGTGGGGACAGAGTGCTGTGCACACTGTCACACCAGCGATCTGATAAAATACAGTGATGTCCCACCCTGGGACTAAGTAAAAAGTAAAAAAAAATAAAAATAAAAAGTGGTAAAAAAAAAATCATAAAAAAAAAATATATATTCCCCAATAATTCATCCTTTCTGTAATAAAAAAAACAAAACAATAAAAGACACTATTTGGTATCGCCACGTCCGTAACGACCCCCCTATAAAACTGTCCCATAGTTAACCCTTAGTAAACCCCCTTTAAAAAAAAAAAAAAGAAAACGAAGCAAAAAATCAATGCTTTATCATCATACGCTGAACAAAAAGTGGAATAACACCGATCAGAAAGACCGATATAAATAAAATGGTACCGCTGAAACGTCTCTTGTCCGCAAAAAACGAGCCATCATACAGCTTCATCATGAAAAAATAAAAAAGTTTTAGCTCGCAGAATAAAGCGATGCAAAAATAATAATTTTTTATATAAAATTGTTTTCATTCTATAAAAGCCCCAAAAAACATAAAAAAAATGATATAAATGAGGTATCGCCGTAATCGTACTGACCCGAAGAATAAACTGCTTTATCACACGCGGAACGGTATAAACGCCTCCCCCAAAGAAATTCATGAATTGCTGATTTTTGTTCATTCTAACCTCCCAAAAATCGAAATAAAAAGCGATCAAAAAATGTCACGTGCTCAAATATGGTCCCAAATTTAAAACGTCACCTCGTCCCGCAAAAAATAAGACTCACATGACTCTGTGGGCCAAATATGCAAAAATTATAGCTTCAAAATGTGGTGATGCAAACAAAAACTATTTTTTGCAATAAAAAGCATCTTTTAGCGTGACAGCTGCCAATCTTAAAAACCCGCTATAAATAGTAAATCAAACCCCCCTTTATCACCCCCTTAGTTGGGGGAAAATAATAAAATTAAAAAAATGTATTTATTTCCATTTTCCATTAGGGTTAGGGTTGCGGTAAGTTTGGGTTAGGGTTGGCGCTAACGTTAGATTAGGGTTGGGATTACGGTTAGGGGTGTGTTAGGGTTAGGTTTGTGGTTAGGGTTGGGACTAGGGTTAGGGGTGTGTTGGGGTTAGGGTTGGAGTTAGAATTGGAGGGTTTCTGCTGTTTAGGCACATCAGGGGCTCTCCAAATGTGACATGGCGTCTGATCTTAATTCCAGCCAATTCTGCGTTGAAAAAGTCAAACGGTGCTCCTTCACTTCTGAGCTCTGCCATGCGCCCAACAGTAGTTTACTCCCGCATATGGGGTATCAGCGTACTCTGGACCACAAGAGTTATTGTGCAATTTGTCCTATTTCTCCTGTTACCCTTGGGAAAATAAAAAACTGGGGGGGAAAATCATTTTTGTAAAAAAAAAATGATTTTTTGTTTTTACGGCTGTATGTTATAAAACTTCTGTTGAAGCACTTGGGGCTTCATAGCGCTCACCACACTTCTAGATAAGTTCCTTGTGGGGTCTATTTTTCCCAAAAAGGGGTCACTTGTGGGGGGTTTCCACTGTTTAGGCACATCAGGGGCTCTCCAAATGCGACATGACGCCCCCAGACTATTCCATCAAAGTCTGCAATCCAAAACGTCAATACTTCCCTTCCGAGCCCCGAGTGCGCCCATACAGTATTTACTCCCACATATTGGGTATCAGCGTACTCAGGACAAATTGGACAAAAAACTTTTGGGTCCAATTTCTCCTGTTACCCTCGTGAAAAATAAAATATTGGGGGCGAAAAAAAAACATTTTTGTAAAAAAAAAAAGGATTTTTTATTTTTACGGCTGTACGTTATAAACTTCTGTGAAGCACTTCGGGGTTCAAAGTGCTCACCACACATCTAGATAAGTTCCTTGTGGGGTCTATTTTCCAAAATGGGGTCACTTGTGGGGGTTTCCACTGTTTAGAGCATCAGGGGCTCTCCAAATGCGACAGACTCCCCCAGACCATTCCATCAAAGTCTGCAATCCGAAACGTCACTACTTCCCTTCCGAGCCCCCACGTGCGCCCATACAGTAGTTTACTCCCACATATTGGGTATCAGCGTACTCAGGACAAAATTGGACAAAAAACTTTTGGGGTCCAATTTCTCCTGTTACCCTTGGAAATAAAATATTGGGGGCGAAAAAATCATTTTTGTAAAAAAAAAAGGATTTTTTATTTTTACGGCTGTACGTTATAAACTTCTGTGAAGCACTTCGGGGGTTCAAAGTGCTCACCACACATCTAGATAAGTTCCTTGTGGGGTCTATTTTCCAAAAGGGGTCACTTGTGGGGGGTTTTCCACTGTTAAGGCGCATCAGGGGCTCTCCAAATGCGACATGGACTCCCCAGCCCATTCCATCAAGTCTGCAATCCAAAACGTCACTACTTCCCTTCCAGCCTCGACGTGCGCCCATACAGTAGTTTACCCCCACATATTGGGTATCAGCATACTAGGACAAATTGGACAACAACTTTTGGGGTCCAATTTCTCCTGTTACCCTTGTGAAAATAAAATATTGGGGGCGAAAAAAATCATTTTTGTAAAAAAAAAAAAGATTTTTTATTTTAACGGCTGTACGTTATAAACTTCTGTGAAGCACTTTGGGGTTTCAAAGTGCTCACCACACATCTAGATAAGTTCCTTGAGGGGTCTAGTTCCAAAATGGTGTCATTTGTGGGGGGTTTCCACTGTTTAGGCAGATCAGGAGCTCTCCAAACACGACATGGCGTCCAGCCAATTCTGCGTTTGAAAAGTCAAACAGCGCTCCTTCCCTTCCAAACTCTGCCATGCAACCCAAACAGTGGTTTACTCCACATATAGGGTATCAGCGCACTCAGGACAAATTGCACAATAACTTTTGGAGTCTTGTTACCCTTGGGAAAATAAAATTGGGGTGAAAATATCAATTTTGTGGAAAAAAATATGATTTTTTAATTTTACGGCTCTACAATATAAACTTGTGTGAAGCACTTGGGGGTTCAAATTGCTCACCAAAGATCTAGATAAGTTCCTTAGGGGGTCTAGTTTCCCAAATGGGGTCACTTGTGGGGGGTTTCCACTGTTTAGGCACATCAGGGGCTCTCCAAATGCAACATGGCGTCCAATCTCAATTCCAGCCAATTTTGGTTGGAAAAAGTCAAATGGTGCTCCTTCCATCCGAGCTCTGCCATGCGCCCAAACAGTGGTTCCCCCCCACATATAGGGTATCAGCGTACTCAGGACAAATTGGACAACACATTTTGTGGTCCAATTTCTCCTGTTACCCTTGGGAAAATAAAAATTAGTGACTAAGAGATAATTTTTGTGGGAAAAAAATAGTATTTTTTATTTTCATGCCCGGGCATTATAAACTTGTGTGAAGCACTTGGGGGTTCAAAGTGCTCACCAAAGATCTAGATAAGTTCCTTAGGGGGTCTAGCTTCCAAAATGGGGGTCACTTGTGGGGGGTTTCACTGTTTAGGCTCATCTGGGGCACTACAAACGGAACATGACCCCCATCAATGTTTGCATTCCAAAACGTTACTGCTTCCTTTCCAAGCCCTGCCGTGCGCCCAAAACAGTTTCCCCCCCCCACATATGGGGTATCAGCGTACTCAGGACAAATTGGACAACAACTTTTGGGGTCCAATTTCCTTGGGAAAAATCAAAATTTGGGACTAAAAAATCATTTTTGTGGAAATTTTTTTTTTTTTTTTCACACCCAGGCATTATAAACTTTTGTGAAACACTTTGGGGTTCAAAGTGCTCACAACAGATCTAGATAAGTTCCTTAGGGGGTCTAGTTTCCAAAATGGTGTCACTTGTGGGGGGTTTCCACTGTTTAGGCGTATCAGGAGCTCTCCAAACACGACATGGAGTCCAATCTCAATTCCAGCCAATTTTAGTTTGAAAAAGTCAAACGGCGCTCCTTCCCTTACGAGCTCTGCCGTGTGCCCAAACAGTGGTTTTCCCCCACATATGGGGTATTGGCATACTCAGGAGAAATTGCACAACAACTATTATCTGCCCATTTTCTCCTTTTACCTTGTGAAAATAAAAAAAGTTTGTAAAAGATCATTTTTGTGGCTAAAAGTTAAATATTCATTTTTTCCTTCCACGTTGCTTCAGCTCCTGTGAAGCACCTGAAGGGTTATTAAACTTCTTGAATGTGGTTTTGAGTACCTTGAGGGGTGCAGTTTTTATAATGGTGTCACTTTTGGGTATTTTCTGCCATATAGACCCCTCAAAGTGACTTCAAATGTGAGGTGGTCCCTAAAAAAATGGCTTTGTAAATTTTGTTGTAAAAATGAGAAATCACTGGTCAACTTTTAACCCTTATAATTTCCTAACAAAAAAAATTTTGGTTCCAAAATTGTGATGATGTAAAGTAGACATGTGGGAAATGTTATTTCTTAACTATTTTGTGTGACATATCTCTCTGTTTTAAGGGAAAAAAAATTCAAAGTTTGAAAATTGCAAAATTTTCAAAATTTTCGCCATATTTGCGTTTTTTTCAAAAATAAACGCAAGGTATATCGAAGAAATTTTACCACTAACATGAAGTACAATATGTCACGAGAAAAACAATCTCAGAATCGCGAAGATCCGTTGAAGCGTTCCAGAGTTATAACCTCATAAAGAGACAGTGGTCAGAATTGTAAAAATTGGCCTGGTCATTAACGTGCAAACCACCCTTGGGGATGAAGGGGTTAAAATATAAAAAAAAAATTAATATCAAGTCTCTCACCGTAAACAATATGGCAATAACATTTTGCACTAGTTTCTTTTACATTGTAAACATAGGAAATATTTTGGTGGTCGGCCCATCGGTCCGCACACTTTGGTGATACCAATTTCGACACATTACACACAGGATCTGTTTTTCTTCATGGTAAATGTCACTGTGCAATAGCAAGACCTGCAAAATGTCCACCCTTCTGAATTGCTGTAGCGGGATGCAAGAGTACTTATTTCCTGCTCTGTTTCCTTTTCTATTATTTTGATCATTGATGGGCTGTAGGTCTTCATTTTCTCAGCCACAATGTTTTCTTGTGTTTGATTGGAGCTGAAATGTGAATAACTAACTTCCATAATCTTGGTCTGTATCCACCTTCTAACATTATTGCTGTCAAAGCAATGAACATAGTTAATACCATTACATGTCACATATGAATTTAGTATGACATGCACTCCACAGTCATATGAATTATTCTGTTTTGGGCAGTCGGCGCTCACAATAAAAGTCCATTCATCTTCAAAAAACTCCACTGAGGTACATATAGAGTGGATGCCATAGAGAATTTTTTTGAGAGCAGCACAGTGTATGTTGTATTCGGAGATCATAGAGTCCATTATTGTCACTGTTTTAGATTTTAGGTCTGCTAAAGCCAAAAACCAGTGGAAACCTCGTCCGTATAAAGTGTTTATTGGAAATAGCAAAATGTCATAGTTTAAAAGTGCTAAGGAATCAGCAAATCTTAAAAAAGATGCGTGTTCTCCATTACTAACAGCATTGAAAAAATGTGGAGGAACAGCCAAACAACCACTGGAAATTCCAGATTCCTTAACCAACTGTATTATGGCACTGTCTATTACTTCTCCTTCAAGCCAGGCCTTTGGTTTTAGACATAGTGTCAGACTGTCAATTAGGTCTACTGGTTCATCCCAAGGCTTTCTGTCTATAAAGCTATCAGACTTTTCTTGGTGTGCTTTCTTACTTTGGAGATTGTAGTTCAATATAAGAAAAGGTGAACGGATGGACTCTACATGCCTGGTTCCCACCGTGAAGCATGGAGGAGGTGGTGTGATGGTGTTGGGGTGCTTTGCTGGTGACACTGTTGGGGATTTATTCAAAATTGAAGGCATACTGAACCAGCATGGCTACCACAGCATCTTGCAGCAGCATGCTATTCCATCCGGTTTGCGTTTAGTTGGACATCATTTATTTTTCAACAGGACAATGACCCCAAACACACCTCCAGGCTGTGTAAGGGCTATTTGACCAAGAAGAAGAGTGTTCGGGTGCTACGCCAGATGACCTGGCCTCCACAGTCACAAAGACCTGAACCCAATCGAGATGGTTTGGGGTGAGCTGGACGCTCACCGCTTCAGTTTTGAATAAATCCGCAACAGTGTCACCAGCAAAGCACCCCCACACCATCACACCACCTCCTCCATGCTTCACGGTGGGAACCAGGTGTCAGGATCCCGTCTGGGTTGGAGCCGATGTTACTGCAAACACTAGGGGAAGCAGAGGCAGGTAGCGTAGTCAGAAGGCAGGCCGAGGTCGGTACACAGGAGAGCAGTGTTTGTAGCAGGGAAGCAGGCAAATAACGTAGTCAGGTGGCAGCCGGAGGTCGGTACACAGGAAAGGCAGTGTTTGTAGCAGGGAAGCAGGCAAATAACATAGTCAGGTGGCAGCCGGAGGTCGGTACACAGGAAAGGCAGTTCGGTAGCAGAGGAGCAGGCAGATAACGTAGTCAGGTGGCAGCAGGAGGTTGGTACACAGGAGAGCAGTGTTTGTAGCAGCAGGAACAGCAGGAGAAAGAGCTTGACTAAAGGCTGGAAGCACAATAATCTCGCAATGACACACCACAGGGCCAGGTTTATATAGGGTGTGTAATTGGCAATCAGAGGCCCAATCAAGAGAGCACTAGGTGTAGCCAATCAGGAAGAACAGTCAATGGTATTCTGGGTTCAGCAAGGAACTTTGCAGCCAGTAGAATAGCTCAGATGGTAGAGCTGCTGGCCAGTGGACAAGAGGTACTGAGTTCGACTCCTGGCAGTACTCCCCTCCTTCCAGGATGGCCTCTGGACATCTCAGGAGCTGGCTTATCCGGGTACCTTTGATGAAAGGCTCTTGTTAGTCTAGGAGCATGGACGTTGTCCCTTGGTTCCCATGAATTTTCCTCTGGTCCGTAACCCTTCCACTGTACCAGATACTGCAGTTTACCTCTGAATTTTCGGGAGTCCAGAATCTTATCCACAATGTATTCTTCTTCACCACGGATCCTTTCTGGTGGAGGAGGTGGCTGAATTCTTCCTGGAAAACGGGTTTTCACAGAAGGGTTTGAGCAAGGATATGTGAAACACTGGATGAATCTTTAGATTGTTGGGAAGTTTTAAACGAAAAGCAACCTGGTTAATTTTTGCAGAAATTTGAAAAGGTCCAATGAATTTCTGACCCAATTTGGAGGATGGCACATGTGTCTTAAGGTTTTTTAGTGGACAGCCAAACTTTGTCTCCAACCTGAAGAGCAGGGGGCACTCTCCGATGTTTATCTGCTGCTTCCTTATATTCTTCCTGGGTCTTGAGCAATATCTCTGATAATTCCTTCTGGGATTCCTGTAATTTTGTAAGCCTGTCATTAACAGCAGGAATGGGAGTGTTCACTGGCAGATTAGGGATAAATACTGGATGTACTCCATAATTAGCAAAAAATGGGGTTTGAGATGTAGCGCTATGTATGGAGTTGTTGTAGGCAAACTCTGCTGTTGGTAAATAGTCCACCCAGTCATCCTGAAAATAGGAAATGAAGCAACGGAGGTATTGCTCCAAAGTCTGGTTCGTTCTCTCCGTCTGGCCATTGGACTGAGGATGGAAAGCGGTAGAAAGATTCACCGTGACTCCCAAGGCTGTACAGAAACTCTTCCAAAATTTTGACGTAAACTGAACGCCTCTGTCAGACACCACACTGTCAGGAATTCCATGTAACCTGAATACCTCTTTGATCATCAGTTCTGCAGTTTTTTCAGCAGTAGGAATTCCTTTAGTTGGAATAAAGTGGGCCATTTTTGTGAGTCGGTCCACTATGACAAGGATGACGGTCATCTGTTTGGAAGGGGGTAGTTCCACAATAAAATCCATGGAAATAGATCCCCAAGGCCTGGATGGAACTGGGAGTGGTTGCAAGAGTCCTAGAGGAGACGATCGTGGGGTCTTGTTTCGTGCGCATGTTAAACAGGTTGAAACATATTTCCTCACGTCCTTCCTACAATTAGGCCACCAAAAGAAACGAAGTAGTAAGTCTTGTGTTTTTGCAACTCCAGGATGTCCTGCCAGTTTAGAATCATGGACACTTTTGAGGACTTCAAGGCGAGAAGATTCAGGTACATATATTTGTGTTTCTGCATCCAAAACCCTCTTTGAATGAAAGATCGACGTCTTCCGAAGGATGGTTAAGGAAAGAGTCCTCTTGATATCCATCTTTAATTCTATTACCTAGTCCTCTAGAGTGCAATATTCCCAAAAATTTTTAGGGCCTAGAATTGTATCATCATTACTAGACCTCTCCTGAGGTTCCGAACACATCCTGGACAGGGCGTCAGCCTTGCCATTTCTTGAACCAGGCCGGTAAGAGTTATAAAATTGAATCTTGAGAAAAATAAGGCCCATCGTGCTTGTCTTGCAGACAATCTTTTTGCTGTACGGAGGAATTCAAGATTCTTGTGGTCCGTGAGGACAGTCACAGGGTGATTGGCACCTTCCAGAAGATGTCTCCACTCGGAGAAGGCAACTTTAATGGCTAACAGTTCTTTATTACCAATGTCGTAGTTCTTTTCTGCAGATGACATGGTGTGGGAAAGAAACGCACATGGGTGAAGTTGCATCTTGTCCCCAACTCGCTGAGACAGAATGGCTCCCACTGCAGAGTCCGAGGCGTCCACTTCGACAGTAAATGGCAATTCAGGATTTGGGTGTACTAACAATGGAGCAGACGTAAAAAG
The DNA here is from genome assembly GCA_033576555.1 of Oophaga sylvatica. Lineage (NCBI taxonomy): Eukaryota > Metazoa > Chordata > Amphibia > Anura > Dendrobatidae > Oophaga > Oophaga sylvatica. Next base: position 17,646 of record JARQOD010002992.1, read on the forward strand.
AGTTTTCAACTTGTCAAAAGCCTCCTGTGCCTCCGGAGACCAGAAAAATGCTTTGGTCTTTTTTGTTAGTGTAGTAATTGGTAGTATGATCCGTGAAAAGTTCTTTATAAATTTTCGGTAAAAATTTGCAAATCCTATGAAACGCTGGACGTCTTTTAAATTTCTTGGAACAGGCCAGTCTACTACAGCATTGATTTTGCCGGGATCCATGCTCAAACCTTCTGGGGAGATGGTATATCCCAGAAATTGGATTCTGGTTTGTTCAAACTCACATTTTTCAAGTTTAATGTAGAGATGGTTCTCCTGTAGTCGTTCCAAGACTAACTGGACGTGCCTGCGATGCTCTTCCAAGGTGTCTGAAAATATAAGAATGTCATCGAGATAAGCCACAACGAATTGGTCCAAGAAATCTCGAAATACATCATTAATAAAATGTTGAAAGGTGGCTGGGGCATTGCTAAGGCCAAAGGTCATAACAAGAGATTCAAAATGTCCATATCTCGTTCTGAAGGCGGTCTTCCACTCATCTCCTGGGCGAATCCGTATGAGGTTGTAAGCCCCTCTAAGATCCAGCTTCGTAAAGATTTTCGCAGAACGGAGTCTCTCAAATAGTTCAGGAATCAAGGGTAGCGGGTAGCGATTCTTGACAGTGATATTATTCATCTCTCTGTAGTCAATACATGGCCGCAGAGTGGAGTCTTTCTTTTCAACAAAGAACAGGGGTGCCCCAGCTGGAGATGTGGAAGGTCGAATAAAGCCTTTCTCTAAATTTTCATCCAGGAACTTTCTTAATACCTTCAATTCAGGTTCGGAAAGATTGTAAATCCGTCCAAATGGAATGGTTGCTCCTGGCAGCAATTCAATGGGACAGTCGTAAGGACGGTGAGGAGGTAATTGATCTGCTTTCTTCTTACTGCAGACATCAGAGAACTGCTGATATTGAGGTGGTAGTTTCTCTTCCTTCTCATGCGAAATCTCAGAGATTTGGACTTGTTGGAGAACAGGGGGTTCCTTATGACAATTATTCTTACAGTAGTCAGATGGAAAGGTGATGGTCCTTGATGCCCAGTTGATAGAAGGGTTATGGACTGAAAACCAGGGGATCCCTAGAATAACCGGAAATTTCGGAGATGAAATAAGGTGGAAACTGACAGCTTCATGATGATCCGGGTCGATACAAATCTCCAGTTCGATTGTCTCATGCGTGACAGGTCCAGAAGACAAAGGTGATCGTTCCACAGTTTCTATTTCAATTGGTGTGGATTTGGTCCTACTGGAAATATTATTATCACGTGTAAATTTTAAGTCCATAAAATTTCCTCCTGCTCCCGAATCCAACAGGGCAGAGCATTGTATTTTTTGGGTGCCCATTACAACCTGAATGGGGATTACAAAATGAGATGATGTGGTATGTATTTTGTCTATTTCTGGCGTTACTGATGAGATAGTCTGCAAGATGGAATCCGACTGCTGAGAAAGGTCCGTATTGCTGGCAGACCTGTTGTTGGTAAAGGCTATAGTCCTTTTGTTAGGACAGTTGATGGCATAGTGTCCAGGGTCCCCACAATAGAGGCAGAGATGTTCTGCACGTCGCCTCTCCTTCTCCTGTGCAGAGAGTGGTCTTCGGATGACGTCGATCTGCATCGGTTCAGACACAACTTGCGTCTTTTCTTGGTGGTCTGATGCTGAAAATGAGAAGCCAGGGCTATTCCCAAGTGCTCGCAGTCTCTCCTTTCTCCTTTCAGTAAGTCTCTGGTCAATCCGGATACATAGTTGAATAAAGTCCTCCAACTGGTCAGGGGTCTCAACCCTGGCAAGCTCGTCTTTCACTGGTTCTGATAACCCTCGTCGAAATTGACTTCTCTGGGCCGCTGGATTCCAGGTGGTGTCGGCCACCCAGCGACGGAACTCCGATGTATATTCCGCAACAGAGCGACGTCCTTGGCGCAAATTATGTAATTTGGTTTCTGCTGTGGCACAGCGGTTTGGGTCATCAAAAACTTGATTCATAGCTGCGATGAAAGCTTCCAGGTCATTAAGGAGGGCATAGTCTTTTTCTACATAAGGTGAAGCCCAAGCAAGAGCTTCATCCGTCAGGAGATTTATCATGAAAAAAACTTTCTTCCTCTCACTGGTAAAGGGAGCAGGTTGCATCTGGAAGTATATGCGGCATTGATTGAGGAATCCTCGTACTGCTTGCGATCCCCACTGAACTTTGCAGGCAGCGGCAGCCGCGCGTTTGATTCGGACCCTGAATTGCGCACGTCCAGTAGTTGTTTTTGTAGCTCAATTACTTCCTGTTGTATCGCCGTGAAATCAGTTTGTAACTTGGCATATTTTCCTTGAGAGTCAGTACAAAAACTTTGAAGCTCCGTAACTTGCCGCCTCAGGGTGTTCACAGCGGACTCCATTTTGGCGCGAGATTATTCTGTCAGGATCCCGTCTGGGTTGGAGCCGATGTTACTGCAAACACTAGGGGAAGCAGAGGCAGGTAGCGTAGTCAGAAGGCAGGCCGAGGTCGGTACACAGGAGAGCAGTGTTTGTAGCAGGGAAGCAGGCAAATAACGTAGTCAGGTGGCAGCCGGAGGTCGGTACACAGGAAAGGCAGTGTTTGTAGCAGGGAAGCAGGCAAATAACTAGTCAGGTGGCAGCCGGAGGTCGGTACACAGGAAAGGCAGTTCGGTAGCAGAGGAGCAGGCAGATAACGTAGTCAGGTGGCAGCAGGAGGTCGGTACACAGGAGAGCAGTGTTTGTAGCAGCAGGAACAGCAGGAGAAAGAGCTTGACTAAAGGCTGGAAGCACAATAATCTCGCAATGACACACCCACAGGGCCAGGTTTATATAGGGTGTGTAATTGGCAATCAGAGGCCCAATCAAGAGAGCACTAGGTGTAGCCAATCAGGAAGAACAGTCAATGGTATCTGGGTTCAGCAAGAACTTTGCAGCCAGCAGAATAGCTCAGATGGTAGAGCTGCTGGCCAGTGGACAAGAGGTACTGTGCTTGCACAGATGAGTCCTGTACTGATCAAGCTCACAGGCATTAGAGTCATACGTTTCACACTTTTCTGCATGCAAAGGTAATCAAACCAATTACAATATGGGATGATAAACTTTGAAGAACTCATTACGAATATAAAATATTTTAAATAAAATGTAATTCCATGTCACCACCTCTTCCTTTCCCCCATACCATAAGTCATGTATAATTCCACCTAGTGTGTAAGTATTCCATGTTATTTGGATCCCTATCCATCGTGATATTTACCTAGAATATATCATGTCTGGCATGAAATTCACAAAAATCATTGTATAAATATCCGTGGTAGTACCAGAATTATTGTCATATATCCTGTTATAATATCTATATAATATATATGTTTGTTAAATAATAAAAATAGTATAAAATATGTTACTGGGCATGATCCTTATCCATCCATCCTGTGATTATTTATCACCCATAATCCCCATACAGAACAACAGTTATACCCATATTCCTATGAGAAGTAGATGAAGTATGTTCCTGGGCATGTGTATTTGTGATATTTACCCATAATCCCCATACATGAACCACAATAGTTATGTACCCAATATTTCCCTATGAGAATCAGTGGATGAAGTATGTTCCTGGGCATGTGTATTTGTGATATTTCACCCATAATCCCCATACAGAACAATAGTTATACACATATTCCTATGAGAAGTAGATGAAGTATGTTCCTGGGCATGTGCATTTGTGATATTTCACCCAAAATCCCCATACAGAACAATAGTTATACACATATTCCGATGAGAAGTAGATGAAGTATGTTCCTGGGCATGTGTATTTGTGATATTTCACCATAATCCCCATACAGAACAATAGTTATACACATATTCCTATTGAATGTAGATGAAATATGTTCCTGGGCATGTGTATTTGTGATATTTCACCCATAATCCCCATACAGAACAATAGTTATACATATATTCCTATTGAATGTAGATGAAATATGTTCCTGGGCATGTGTATTTGTGATATTTCACCCATAATCCCCATACAGAACAATAGTTATACCCAAATTCCTATCAGAAGTAGATGAAATATGTTCCTGGGCATGTGTGTTTGTGATATTTCACCCATAATCCCCATACAGAACAATAGTTATACCCATATTCCGATGAGAAGTAGATGAAGTATGTTCCTGGGCATGTGTATTTGTGATATTTCACCCATAATCCCCATACAGAACAATAGTTATACCCAAATTCCTATCAGAAGTAGATGAAATATGTTCCTGGGCATGTGTGTTTGTGATATTTCACCCATAATCCCCATACAGAACAATAGTTATACCCATATTCCGATGAGAAGTAGATGAAGTATGTTCCTGGGCATGTGTATTTGTGATATTTCACCCATAATCCCCATACAGAACAATAGTTATACACATATTCCTATTGAATGTAGATGAAATATGTTCCTGGGCATGTGTGTTTGTGATATTTCACCCATAATCCCCATACAGAACAATAGTTATACACATATTCCTATATTTTTTTTTATTTTATTTTAGGATATTTGTTTCTTGTTTTTTGTTTTCTCTGTATAATGGTCATGTGTTAATATGCATTTACATTTTGCATACACATCAACTTACTTTTTCAGTTCAGACCTAGTTTTTCCATTTAGTTCTTAGTGCATCTTGTGCATATAAGGGTGTGACCGCCCTGCTTCTGAGCTGAAAAATTAATCCTGTCTGGCCTATGCTTTTACTGGTTGGTTCAGTCTCTCTGTCCTTGTTCACATTTGTCACTTGACAGGTGGAAAGGTTTTTAATAAAGAGTTAGGACTGTCCCACAAAGGGTTGCCTTGACGTGGCGGGATGGCTTGTACATTCTTTTGATCAAAATTATGTTTACTAAATACCCTTATTATTATTATTACAACCTCATGCATTTTTTGCAATATATTTTTTATTTTATTTTATTTTAGGATATTTGTTTCTTGTTTTTTGTTTTCTACATATTCCTATGAGAAGTAGATGAAGTATGTTCCTGGGCATGTGTATTTGTGATATTTCACCCATAATCCCTATACAGAACAATAGTTATACCCATAATCCTATGAGAAGTAGATGAAGTATGTTCCTGGGCATGTGTATTTGTGATATTTCACCCATAATCCCTATACAGAACAATAGTTATACCCATATTCCTATCAGAAGTAGATGAAATATGTTCCTGGGCATGTGTATTTGTGATATTTCACCCATAATCCCCATACAGAACAATAGTTATACCCATATTCCTATGAGAAGTGGATGAAGTATGTTCCTGGGCATGTGTATTTGTGATATTTCACCCATAATCCCCATACAGAACAATAATTATACCCATATTCCTATGAGATGTTGATGAGATATATCACCAGGCGTGAGTAACCCCGATATTCTACCCATAATCCCAAATAGTTACAATCTTTTTTCCCTGGTTCTATTATTAAACTTTAATTCCATTGTATTCCTCCTGATTTCTTTCTATATTACAGGTCAAGAGTTAAAAACTGCAGCTTCTTCTAATCCAGTATCAAGGCCAGAAGTCATTTCCTGGTCTGCATTTGAAAAATGTGCTGTCATCTAGTGGTCGAGTCTAGCATTGCAACCCATCATCCCATAATCCCATCATCCCAATATGCAGTTTAGTACGTCCCATTTATAATGCATCCCATAGGCAGCCTTATTTATATGCACCCCATAGGCAGTCTTATTTATAATGCACCCCATAGGCAGTCTTATTTATAATGCATCCCATAGGCAGTCTTATTTATAATGCACCCCATAGGCAGTCTTATTTATAATGCACCCCATAGGCAGTCTTATTTATAATGCATCCCATAGGCAGTCTTATTTATAATGCATCCCATAGGCAGCCTTATTTATAATGCATCCCCATTTGGAGCCTCTGTAGTATAATGCACCCCATAGGCAACCTTATTTATAATGCACCCCATAGGCAGCCTTATTTATAATGCACCCCATAGGCAGTCTTATTTATAATGCACCCCATAGGCAGCCTTATTTATAATGCATCCCATAGGCAGCCTTATTTATAATGCACCCCATAGGCAGCCTTATTTATAATGCACCCCCATATGGAGCCTCTGCTCTGTAATATAATGCACCCCCATTACAAAAATAATAAATTCTGTACTCACCTCTCTTGCTCCCGGCTCCTGCGCTGCTCACTGCTCTTCCTCTCGTCTCTTGACAGTGGGCGCCGGGCAGTGACGTCATCTCGCCCGCTGTCAGACGCTGAGAGGGGGATTATGGGAGCGCTCGCTCCTTCTCTCACAATGCGGTCAGCTATATAGGCTAGATGCCGATATAGCTGACCCTCCGATGACGGGTGGGGGCCCACTGTTGGCACAGGGCCCCCCACCAACTGCTCAGGGGCCCCATAGCGGCCAGGCGACAGAGCAGGGAGATCGATTCTCCCTGCTCTGCCGCAGTGTAACTGTATGGGCGCGCTGTGCACGCCTATACAGTTACTGTAGCGTAGCTCTGGGTGGGCCCCCTCAGAGCGCGGGGCCCGGGGCCACCGTCCCCTCTGCCCCCCCCTCCGGTAGCTACGCTACTGCCCGTCATTACCTCTCACAAGTTTCCCATCTCAGCTTCTCCTGCAGCTTCCAGCATGCAACTCTGTGGCTCCTCCCCTTGAGTCACATGATCATGACGTCGTCGCAGGTCCTGTACCATCCATTCTAGTGATGGGAAGTCCGGCTCTTTTTGGTGATCCGGCTCATTCTGCTCCGCTCACCATAAGGAGCCGGTTCTTTTGGCTCTTTAAACGGCTTTTTTTTTTTTTTTATAGAAATCCGTTTTCCCCAGTCCTGGCTCCGGTCTCTCCTGTACAGTGAGGCCTCATTATACACCTGTATAAGGATCTAGTGACGCAGTAGAGACTGTTATTCAGCAGTGCGGTTTCCTCAGACTGTCGGCTCTTGTGAACAGGCCCCTGCTCCTCGGTTGCAGTCTTACCATGTATTCCTTTCTAATATAAGCCTGCAGAAAGGTTTGGACTAGGCTCAGTTTTGTTTCCATATTACACTGAGTAGAACCTTCATGTTCCCCAACTGGAGCACTTCCTCCTGACCCCCGATTACTGCAGTGTAGTAAAGTCATGTGCAGTAATAATAGCTTCATATCGTCACTGGTGATCTGATGACAGTGGGACATCTATTCCCCCAGACTAGTAGTCCGCACCTTCATGGCTGTAGTCATTCCCTCTTGGACACGATTTATCCGCATCCGTGGTTTTTCTGCAAATGGATGCAAACGCATAGAAGTGCACCTGATCAGGGCAGAGAGGAGAGGGGAGTACTGCCTGCTCAGTATGAAATCCACATGCAGATTGGACGCAGCATCCTGATTCAGGTGCGTCTACAATGACAATCATATGTTGGACGAGCTGCCATGTATCAGGATGTCTGCAGATTTTTTTTAACACCCAAAATTTGCAACAAGCTGCGTTTTGGGAGCACATGGAAAATCCTGATACAGACGCAGGTCCATGCGTCCCTATGTTAAGTATAGGGATGCAGTCTGGACCAGGATGCATCAGGATTGCTACACATCACAACACACTGTACCAAAACGCTAGTGTGAAAGCAGACCCACTCGTGCAGTCCCTCACCAGGTTGCCCCCATGTCATATACATGCTCCCAATACATTTTATTAACATTAACACACTAACCTGTAGATTGTGAGCCCTTGCGGACAGTGTCCTCTCTCCTTCTGTACTTGTGTGTGCCTTGTATTGCTCACGTTTACTGTACTTGTCTATATTTGCCCCTTTTCACATGTAAAGCGCCATGGAATAAATGGCGCTATAAAAATGTATAATAATAATATAATAATAATAATAACATAGGGCACAAGCCCTTCTAGTGAGCCGGGAAAGATCACTGTATGGCAGCACAGCATGGAGTCTACATTATGTCTGCATTCTGGTCCATACAGCTTCATCACTTTACCATACAGCACATCCCTCGCTTCTGAGCATGCTCAGCCCGCAGAATGGATCCCTGCACACGGAAGCACCCGGATCCGTGTTGTCCTGGATCTGTGCTCCATCGAGCTCCATTTTAATTCCAGACGTGTAGCCGTGGATCCATGCGTCTCCCGATGCCTGCGTGTTTTTCAGACGACACAAAACTGCAACAAGTTACGTTTTTGTGCTTCTGATAAAATATGCAGACACAGGGATCCGTGGGAAAATGGTGACAACTGGATGCACACGCAAGTCCAATCCGTCACCACTGAAAGTCAGTGGGGACGAAAACGGACCTGTGTGCAAAATATGCAAGTGTGAACCCAGCTTAACTCTATAATGACTGGAGCTGGACCGAGATCTCTCCACAGGTTCTGCCTAAAATCACTTTATAATACCCTACCCTCAGCAGCAACAACCAACATCCTCTATCCTCCTCCCTGTGGTGTCCTGCCCTGTATCCTCCTCCTCAGTGCTGCTACATACTAGTATTATGTGCTGAGTCCCTCTGACCCCCCTGCCGTATATGCCATGCATGAAGCTAGGAGTATAGCACTTTATTTGGGACTCAGGGTAACTCTCCTGCTTTATTCCCAGCAGGGCTGCCACTAGGAATTTCGGGGCCCCATACTGGCAAAGTTTTCAGGAACCCTTGAAACTCCGCCCAGGCTCCACCCTAGCCCGCCAGTACCCTCGAACCTTCCAAAGTCCCACCGCCAAAACTTTGGAAAAACTCCACTTCTGCACTACATCCTCACCAATCATACATTAACAGTTCACATCACCAGATCACACTTATAGCCTGCAGCTTTTGTTTTGGCCAAAAGATTTTTTAATCCGCCACCACCACAAAGTAGACTCTTTTGGCCGGGCTCTACTCTACTGTAACCTATTAAACATTTATTAAAATATCCAATACAATTTTAGGTATATTTTTATTTATTTTTCAATTTTTAAAGTTACCAATAATGCCACATACAAGGAACAAATACCGCCACACCATGACCAAATCACATGTTAACACCACATGGTGAACAATAATACCACATACAAGGAACAAATACCATCACGCCATGACCAGACCACATTTTACCACCACAGTGACCGAATAATACCACATACAAGGAACGAATACCGCTACACAGTGACCAGATCACATATTACTAACAAATAGTGACCGAATACTACAATACTGATCATTAATAGAAAAACACAATACTAATGCCATTATACACAGGAGATCTGTACTTAGTATACAATGTCCGTGTACAGGTAATACAGTAATCACCGGTGGCATTATACACAGGAGCTCTGTATATAGTGTCCGTATACAGGTAATACAGTGATCATCGGTGACATTATACACGGGAGCTCTGTATATAGTGTCAGTGTACAGGTAATATAGTGATCATCAATGACATTATACACGGGAGCTCTGTATATAGTGTCAGTGTACAGGTAATACAGTGGTCACCAGTGCCATTATACACAGGAGCTCTGTATATATTGTCAGTGTACCGGTAATACAGTGATCACCAGTGACATTATACACGGGAGCTCTGTATTTTCATATATAGTATACAGGTAATACAGTGATCACCGATGACATTATACACAAGAGCTCTGTATGCAGCATATAGTACATAGTGTCACTGTACAGATATTACAGGGATCACCAGTGACATTATATACACGAACATTGTATATAATGTACAGGTAATACAGTAATCACCAGTAACATTGTACACACAAACGCTGTATATAGTGTACAGGTAATACAGTGATGGCCGGTGATATTATACACAGGAGCTCTGTATATAGTATACAGTGTATAGTGTAAGTGTACAGGTAACACACTGACTCACCGGTGACTTCTCTAGTTGAAGTCCTTCATCTTCGCTTTTCTTCATCCAGTTCAGACCGTCATCACTTATTCCAGCCAGGACTCGTCTCTGCAGAAAATAACACAGTTATCTAGTGCACATTCCTCAATTTTTCCCCATCTCTATATTATGCCAGATGAAGAAAAAAGTAATCATGTCGCCCTGCACAGTAACAGGACCTCTCCTCCTCCACACTGAAGACAGTATCCTCAAAAATAATATCCTTTAATTGGCCCCTACATTAATAAAATCCCACATTCTGGACCCCACGTGTCCACCTGTTCTGCCTCATAACTTTCCATACTGCCCCATGTCTCTCCATATTGCCCCCATAGTCATCCATAATAGTATAATGCATCCTATAGTCATATATAGTGGTATAATGCAGCTCCATAGTGTATAATATGCCCCATATTGCGCCTTTACAAAAAATAAAAAAGTTTCTCCTTACCTGGCTGAGATCCAACACTGTCCTGCACTGATGCATCTGAGGCACGGACCTTCGTTTCGGTGTATGACAGTGATGTCATGCGCCGGTGACGTCAGCTGCCGGCCTGTGATTGGCTGGCGGATGTTAACTGTTGCTGTGCGGTAGCAATCTCCCGCACAGGAACAAATTTTAACTGCCTGTGCGACTGAGGACACACGATCAGTTACCGAGCTGGCAGAAGCCTTTAGCTGGGGCCCGCTGAGCAGAGGAGAGGGGGCCCACTGCGAGCCCCCTCTGCTCATCGGGCCCCATCCAGTAAGGGCAGTAATGCCCTGATGGCAGCCCTGCTTAGGTCCGTGGGTTTGGGAAGAAGGATACTTATATTATAAAGTCTTTGGGAATATTAGGAATAATTAAGGTATATAAAAGAATTGTCCAGCTGAAAAAAGTGTATGGCCGGGGTCACACGAGTGATGATTCTCTCATGTGAGAGAATCGGCTCAATTATGCTCCTGACACTCGGCTCAAACTTTCATCCGAGTGTCATCTGATTCTCTTGCATGAGATAATCGGAGCACATTGAGAAGACAGGGAACTTAATTATTTCATGTTCTCCATTGTCTGAGGCTGCTGACGTCGTACTACACTCAGATGACAGCTGAGTGCAGCCTGATGTTTCCTACGCATCCATAGATTTCAATGGGTCCGTGTGATCCGAATTCCAGAGCCACTCTCAGTGTGCTGCAGATTATTTTTCCACAGACGAATTCGGTCTGTAGAAAAAAAATCACAGATCTGCGCTGCCCCATAGAATAGCACTGTGCCGAGTGTTATCCAATAAAACATCACATAGCACTCAGCCGTGTTATACGCTCGTGTGAGTGAGGACTGAGACCCTTTATTCCCCCTGCAGATCTTTTCTCATTAGCCTCTCATGCTGGATTCTGGCCTCAATTACTTTTCTGTAAGGCTGGGTTCACATTGCGTTATGGCAGTCCAACTAATGGACTGCATTACAACGCGGCATTAACATGATGTAACGTATCCATTAACGCACCCATAGACTGCCATAACCTAGCGCATCTCTAATGCATGTCATAATCGGCATGCGCTAGCGATGTGCAGTCATGCTGTGTGCTCCATTTGTGCTAGCAGTGACAGACCCTCGAACTCTGCAGACCGCGTCCGAGGGTCCGTCACTGCTAGCACAAATGGAGCATCTGCGCTAGTGCGATCTCATAACGCGATCACAAAAAGGCAGTTGCGTTAGCGCAGTCCGTTTAATGCATGCGTTGAATGGGCTGCCCTAACACAATGTGAACCTAGAATAATACTGTGGAATTTTTGCATACTTTTACACATACTGTTTGTGATATATATATATATGTGTGTGGGGTTATGTTACATAACGTCTCTAGAAGGTGAGCCTATTCATCAGCTATAAATCCTGATGAGCAGCGTCCTGGCCCCCTGACCCCTCCAGAGAACAGAGAAGGATTATTATTTATTATTATTATTATACATTTATATAGCGCCATTTATTCCATGGCGCTTTACATATGAAAAGGGAAAAATATAGACAGATACAATAAACATGTGCTAGACAAGGGACACACAAGTACAGAAGGAGAGAGGACCCTGCCCGCGAGGGCTCACAGTCTACAGGATAAGGCTATGTGCACATGTAGCGCTTTTTTAAGCGTTTTGCCGCGTTGTAATCGCTTAAAAAACGGTTACAAACCGCATCCCATGCTATCCTGTGGGATTACGCATTGCTGTGCACATGCTGCGTATTGTTGCTGAGTGTAATCGCTTTGCGTAAAAATAAACAGCATGTCCATTCTTTTGGCGTAATTGCAGCGATTACACCGCCATAGGATTGCATTGAAATGCTCACATTACACATGTGTTTATGAACACCATGCGTGAAGTAAGCGGTTCATGTGCGGATGGTACCCAGGGTCTGGAGGAGAGGAGACTCCATGCTATGGGTACCATATTCCTGTAAAAAATAGAATTTAAAATAAGAAATATTGATATACTCGCCCTCTGTCGGCCACCGGAGTCCTCCCAGTCCTCAGCGGTGCGGCCGGCAAGTTCCGTTCCCAGGGATGCATTGTGAGAATCACCACAGAGTTCATTCGTGCAATGCATCCCTGGGAACGGAACTTGCCAGCAGCATCGCTGAGGAGCGGGAGGACTCCGGGGGCCAACAGAGGGTGAGTATATCAATATTTTTATTTTTTTTAATTATTTTTTACATTACTCATAAGTAAACAGTTGGTCACACTTGTGAAGAACTATGCGTGACTATTGAGACCAAACCTGTCAATCACTTTTCCAAGCGATGCTTCAAATCGCTTGGAAAAGCATGAGCATTCTGCAAGCTAAAAACGATTGCAAAATGCTTGTGTTTTGCGGGAAAAAGCATACTAATTACGTATGTGTTTTACCCGCGGCGGGGAGTTGTGGAAATGCTCTGCAAAATTTCAGAGCATTTGTGCAACGTGTGCACATAGCCTAGAGCTTCTGAGCCCCATCTGCCCCCTGACAGGACACCACAGCTCCATTCTGAAGACTGATGAAGATTTTTAGTTTGGAGAGTAAATGCAGGGAATCTTGAGAGGGGGCTGTGTCCTGTCAGGGGGCAGGTTGGGCTCAGCAGTCTATGCTTCTTTGCAGGAGGTGAAGGGGGAGGGGGCACTCAGATCTGGGGGGCACTCAGCTCTGCTCTTTTCATGATCTATAGCTGATACAGACAGGGGGTCAGACTCAGGACATAGCAGTGTCCTTGGTGAGCCGGCTGCTGTGCTAATAGTATGACTGACGCTCCTCACTGAGCACAGTAGCCGGCTCACTGAGGATGCGTCGGCTGCAGGGACTGGACTGGAACCTGGCAGGACACCGTCCATACACTTACACAGGCTCAGTCACTCACCGGAGGTTTGGGGCTGAGGGCTGCGTTGTTCCTGCTGCTCAGTGACTCACTCGTGACTTTGTAACAGGGGAGAATACTGTACTGCATTAAGCCCGCGCTAAGCAGGGATTGGATGCTGGAAAGTCCCGCCCTCCTGTTGCTCAGCACTGGCTGCCCTCACCCAGCTGTCTGTCACAGTGACTCCTGCTCCCTCCACACACACCGCTCAGTTAGAAATTCTGACTGCGGGCCCCTCCAGCTCCCGGGCCCCTTACACTAGTAAGGGTAATAATGCCCTGATGGCGGCCCTGACCCCAACACTAATCCTAACCCTAACTTTAGCGCCAACCCTAACCCTAATGGGAAAAAGGAAATAAATGCATTTTTTAAATTTTATTATTTTTCCCTAACTAAGGGGGTGATAAAGGGGGGTTTGATTTACTATTTATAGCGGGTTTTTATGATTGGCAGCTGTCACGCTAAAAGACGCTTTTTATTGCAAAAAATAGTTTTTGCATCACCACATTTTGAGAGCTATAATTTTTGTATATTTTGGCCCACAGAGTCATGTGAGGTCTTATTTTTTGCGGGACGAGTTGACGTTTTTATGGTACCATTTTTGAGCACGTGACTTTTTTGATCGCTTTTTATTTTGATTTTTGGGAAGTTAGAATGAACAAAAATCAGCAATTCATAAATTTCTTTTGGGGGGGGGCCTTTATACCGTTCCGCATGTGGTAAAATTGATAAAGCAGTTTTATTCTTCGGGTCAGTACGATTATGGCGATACCTCATTTATATAATTTTTTTTAGGTTTTGGTGCTTTTATTCAATAAAAACAATTTCATATAAAAAATAATTATTTTTGCATCGCTTTATTCTGCGAGCTATAACTTTTTTATTTTTTCGCTGATGATGCTGTTTGGTGGCTTGTTTTTTGCGGGACAAGATGACGTTTTCAGCGGTACCATGTTTATTTATATCGGTCTTTTTGATCGCGTGTTATTCCACTTTTTGTTCGGCGGTATGATGATAAAGCATTGATTTTTTGCTTTTTTTTTTAAGTGGTTCACTAAAGGGGTTAACTAGTGGTACAGTTTTATAGGAGGGGTTGTTACGGACGCGGCGATACCAAATATGTGTACTTTTATTGTTTTGTTTTTTTTTATTTTACAGGAAGAAATGAATTTATTGGGGAATATTTTTTTTCCTTTATTTTGAAATTTTTTTTTTTACACTTGTGATTTTTATTTTTTTTACTTTTTGACTTTGTCCCAGGGTGGGACATCACTGTATTTTATCAGATCGCTGGTGTGACAGTGTGCACAGCACTCTGTCACACCAGCGATCGCTCTGGCAGTGCTGCAGGCTTCTCAGTGCCTGCTCTCAGCAGGCACAGAGGAAGCCGCCTCCCTGCAGGACCCGGTGGCCATCTTGGATCCGGGGTCCTGCAGGGAAGAGGCCTTCAGAACAGCGCGGTCACATCGTGCTATTCTGAGGGCCTCAGGGGAGCGCGCAGGGAGCCCCCTCCCTGCGCAATGCTACCCTCTGCCCCTGGTACATCGCGATCATGTTTGATCGCAGTGTGCCAGGGGTTAATGTGCCGGGAGCGGTCCGTGACCACTCCTGGCACATAGTGCCGGGTGTCAGCTGTGATAATCAGCTGACACTCGGCGGCGATCAGCTGCGCTCCCCTCGGGAGCGCAGCTGATCGCCTTGGACGTACTATACCGTCCATGGTCAGATTGTCACGGGTTTTATGGACGGGATAGTACGTCCAATGGCAGAGAGGGGTTAAAAGGTATCAACCACTGAGGACTCTCAATTCTAAATATTTTTCTACGATATATTGAAGCATACCAAAGTTATTACCTCACAAATAGGGACGAGCGAAC
The DNA here is from genome assembly GCA_033576555.1 of Oophaga sylvatica. Taxonomy (NCBI): domain Eukaryota; kingdom Metazoa; phylum Chordata; class Amphibia; order Anura; family Dendrobatidae; genus Oophaga; species Oophaga sylvatica. Next base: position 32,800 of record JARQOD010002992.1, read on the forward strand.
CTGTGGAAGTTTGAGTTCTTTAGGTTCAGCCAATCTCTAGTTCTAAGTTTGGTTCAGTTACCAGAACTTGACAAGAACTCGACCCCAAACCCGAACATCATATAAGTCAATGGAGACCTGACTTTTGGTTCTGAAAAATGGCTGTAAAAGTGTCATAGTAAGGGCTAGGGGGCTGAAAAAGGAAGCAAAATGGGGTAAGAGCAGGATAATTGCCCTGCAAACAAATATGGATAGGAAAATTACTTAAAATAACATAGAATAAAAAATACTAATAATGAACCAGAAGGCAGAGTAGTGGAGCAGTACCTTGCTTGTGTAGTTTATTGTACTTGTTAGTAAATAAATAAATAAAATAAAATGATGTGGGGTGCCCACTATTATTAATAACCAGCCAAAGGAAAGCAGACAGCTGTGAGCTGGTTTTATTAGGCTGGGAAATGGCCATTATCCATTCTACCTTCCCAACCGATTAGTATCACCCCACCACTGTCTGCTTTGCCTTTGCTGGTTATTAAAAATGGGTGTCACGCTGCTGCAGGTAGATGCAAGCTCCACTAGATGGCAATAGACTGGAGGGAGGACTGCACACAGCAAGAGCAGACCTGCAATACAGTACAAAAGGAATAGACAAGCACAGAGTCAAAAACAAGCCAAATCGGTCAATACTGGTCAAGAGCAGAAATGCCAAAGACAAAAAACAGAACAGCAGGTCAGGGTCCAAACCAAGTCAAAACCATGGAGTCAATACACGAAAGGGGAATACAGAGATGGGATGGGAAGCGGGGATAAATAGACACGGGTTCAGTCAGCAAGTAGCAGAACAAATCAGGGCAAATGAAGTCAGCTAGACACACTATAGGCAGAAACTATAACTGACACCGCCTGCAGGATGCAGCGGAGATAAATAGCAAACCTGAAACCAGAATGAGGCTGAGAAAGTTAACCCTGACATGACCAGACCGGGAAAGGGAAAGACAGGACTCAAAACCCAGTCTGGATCATGACAATGGGGGACACAAAAAATGACGTGGTGTCCCCCTATTTTAATAACCAGCGAAGGCAAAGCAGACAGCTGGTAGCTGTTATTAATAGACTGGGAAGGTCCATGGATAGTTTCCCCTTCCCAGCCTGATAAGACCAGCCCTCAGTCGCCCCAGAAATGGCACATCTGTTGACAAGTAGGGCAGGACTGGCAGTAGTTAACAATCTCTTTGTGGCATCCAGACCAATAGAACCTCTGAAGGACCCATTCTTGAGTTTTGTCTACTCACAGATGCCCACCTAATGCATGAGAATGGGCCATATACCTATAAGGACACAGTATTAACAACTGCTCTACCACTTCCTTTCTTAATTTAGTGACCCGATATAGCAACTCCTCATCTAAAGCAAAATGTGGAAACCTGGTGTCAGCTCCCGGCTCTTGAACAATCCCATTTATCCCCGCTACATAGTCAAATGCCCGTTTAAGAGTAAGATCCCACATTTGAGCAGTTCCAAAATATTCCCCAGAAACCCTCAATTCAGGAATCTTATCCTCACTGGTCACCGTCTCGTCCTCGTCACCAGCCAGGACACACGAGAGGAACTCATCCACCTCTGACTGCGGTGGGGTTACATCATAGTTGAACTGGCTCCTGTCTGAGTCACTTAGTATCCCAGCCTTTCGCCATAAGTCCCAAAACAGTCTAAAGTCCTGCCCTATTATCACCGGATATAGCAAGTCTTTAACCACCACAACCTCATGGGTCTCAGCCCCACAGTTCGTTTATATAAACACTGGCAATGGGGCAGTCTTTGGCATCCCGGTGAATACAGCGGACACCCATATTTTCCGGGGATCAACAGGTGTGGGAGTGTGGCCCTTACCAGTGTCCCCAAACTCCCTGAGTCCAAGAGTCCTGACACCAGTACCCCATTTATTGTTATGGGACATGCCTGCGGACCCTCACTGAGCTGATAGTCCACACTGCAGGAGGGGTAGGCAAAGTACGAACAGCGCCTCCCCATGCTACAGTCCATCTGTTCGTAGGGAATAGGACACGGGCAGCTAAATGACCAGAACCGTAACATCTCCATCAGAGTAAGTTCTTATCCGTGGCCTTTGGCAAACCCTCAGCGACCCTTTGGGATCTTGAACTCCCCTCAGGGGTGGCTCTACTACCCTTCTTTTGGGATTCAGGCTACTTTTGGGTAACCTGGTGTGGGGATGCAACACCATCCGGCTTCCTTAGGTACCTCTCAACCACCTGGTACCTTTCTACTAGGCCAATCAGGTCATCCACATTTTGGGAATCCCCCTGGGCAAATTAGGTCTGCACCGGACAGAGAAATCAGTGGAAAAATCTGTCCATTGCGACCCACTCTACCATCTATTAATATAAACTCATAGCTGTCTGCTTTGCCTTTGCTGGCTATCCAAAATGGGGGGTGACCCCTCACCATTTTTTTAGAGTCTCCCCCATTTTTTCTAACCAGCAAAGGCAAAACAGATAGCTGTGAGATTATATTAATAGGCTGGGAAGGTCCATGGTTATCTGGCCCTTCCCAGCTTGATAATATAAATCCACAGCTATCTTCCTTAACTTAGCTGGTTATTAAAAATAGGGGAAACCCCACGTCGTTTAAAAAAACAATGTATATATATTTATTTATTTAATAAGTTAATTAAGGCAAACACCCTTTAGTGCCACATGAAAGGCACTAAAGGGTGCTAGTTTATTATATGTACGGGTCTTCTGACATTAAATTTCTACATGACATTTATCCTATCTATTCAATACTGATGGTTTGAGCTGGTATATTTATTGTACTTGAGGTGTGTGCATAAAAATTGGACTGCCAAGATTATGAACAAAGGAGAGGGTCAATCCTGCCATAGGGGGTATTTTAACCCTCTTTTATCCACTTAGATACTTCTATTGCGATTCACAGTGATTTTTAAGGGGTTAATTGGCCCCAAAACTGGCTGGGTCCGATACCATAGGGTGTCAGCTGTCATGTACAGCTGTCACAGGTGGGAATTTCGGCTGTGGGGCTGCACTATTCACTTGTTCCTCAGTGCCAGCAAAAAGTGGCGTTAAGGGATAAGGCCTCTTAACCCTTTAACGACCAGAGGTATTTTTGTATTTTCGATTTTTGCTCCCCTTCTTCCCAGAGCCATAACTTTTTTTATTTTTTTGTCAAAATGGCCATGTGAGGGCTTCTTTTTTTGCAGGACGAGTTGTACTTTTGAACGACACCATTGGTTTTAACATATCGTGTACTGGAAACAGGGGCGGATTACCAGAGGGTCAATCTGGGCACAACCAGTGGTGTGGGGGGGCCCACCACAGGGCCGCCAACAGGGCATTACTGCCCTGACAGCGGGGCGCTGTGGCAGTTTAACGCTATTGACGTGGGTGCGCCCGCACGTCAATAGTTAACAGCCGCCAGCCAATCGGAGGCTGGCAGCTGACGTCGGCCGCAGCTCACACGTCGCCGGCTGACGTCATTGTCAGTCGCCGGCGAGTGCGCGCTTGTGGAGGGAACTTTGGCGCTGGAGCACAGAAAGGTAAGAAGAGAAGGTTTTTTTTTTTTTATTGAGCGGCAGGCCGGGGGACAGACTCACTGGACACATGGGGGAAGAATGCTGCCTGCCATGATGGGGACATAATGTTGGATATGATGGGGGCAGAATGCTGGCCATGATGGGGGCAGAATGCTGGACATGATGGGGCAGAATGCTGGCCATGATGGGGGCAGAATGCTGGCCACGATGGGGGGCAGAATGCTGGACATGATGGGGGCAGAATGCTGGCCATGATGGGGGGCAATTGAGAAAATGTCCAGGATAGGGGGGAGGACACCCAGTGACAAGACAGTAACAGAAAATCAGAGGTGACACAATGTGATAATAAAAATAATTTTATTGAATCAATAAATATAAAATGTATGTAAACACTACCAAATTGAATAAAAATACAATGAATATTAGTTAAATGACAAGAGGCAAAGACCCGTATAATGTGATAAAGCTACAGAATAAACAGTGAGCACCACAATGTATACCCCTAAGTATATATGCAATTTCTATATAGAATAACGTAAATGTAAGACAGTATACATATGTGGAGAATAATAAAATGCTCAATCAAAACCAGGTAATGACCTTATATATAAGGAAAGGCAATGATAGTATTGTGCAACACCAAAAATAGTGCACGTGCAGCGAAAAAATCAATGAATACCTGAAGCAATATATACAAAAAAATAAATAAATAAAGTGCTACAATATACAATATATGTGTGAGTTCACAAAAATATGAAGGACATTAATGAAAAATCAAAAATAGTGCACGTGCAGCAAAAAAAAAAATAATAAAAACAATATATGCAAAAATAGTTAGGGTGCTACAATACATAATATATTGTGGGTTCACAAAAAAATAAAGAACATTGATGAAAAATCAAAAATGTCTAAACGTGAAAATGCAAAGTGCCACAATAAGTGAAAAATGTTGGCAAACATCTATAAATAATTGTCTCCACATGTGAACGAATCAGCACCGTGCACCGTGAACTGGAAATGAGAAGAAATGATGCCACCAAACAAGGGACAAATACCTGGGTGCAGCCTTTTTTTGTATGTTTTACATGGGGGTAGCTTCCCTTGGTTTGCACCTAGTTCACATTAGTCTGGATGTGCCAGTCAGGTTTTTTTGTCTATTGAATGTTAGCTTGCTGACCGAGCGTTCCGCCCCCACCAGGTGGTGATTTTAATTACACCAGGTCCCTACTTTACCCATAAATGCAGGCATTGCTGACAGAGGTGCATATTCACCCAGAAATTCAGATATCAGCCTAATAGAGGTATGTTCACATTAGGTCAGGGACTCACCAGTATTGAGACCACCTTGACGATGGTTGGTGGGCTTTAAAATGTTTGGCCAAATGTTTATACTAAGCGTCTCAAATTTTTCCTTATATTCCAAAGCCATATTGCTATTCTAAATTTCATGTATTCCATATTGTCATGCTTTAGTATGCTTGAGTGCAGCCTTTTTTTGTATGTTTTACATGGGGGTAGCTTCCCTTGGTTTGCACCTAGTTCACATTAGTCTGGATGTGCCAGTCAGGTTTTTTTGTCTATTGAATGTTAGCTTGCTGACCGAGCACTCCGCCCCCACCAGGTGGTGATTTTAATTACACCAGGTCCCTACTTTACCCATAAATGCAGGCATTGCTGACAGAGGTGCATATTCACCCAGAAATCCAGATATCAGCCTAATAGAGGTATGTTCACATTAGGTCAGGGACTCACCAGTATTGAGACCACCTTGACGATGGTTGGTGGGCTTTAAAATGTTTGGCCAAATGTTTATACTAAGCGTCTCAAATTTTTCCTTATATTCCAAAGCCATATTGCTATTCTAAATTTCATGTATTCCATATTGTCATGCTTTAGTATGCTTGAGTGCAGCCTTTTTTTGTATGTTTTACATGGGGTAGCTTCCCTTGGTTTGCACCTAGTTCACATTAGTCTGGATGTGCCAGTCAGGTTTTTTTGTCTATTGAATTTTAGCTTGCTGACCGAGCACTCCGCCCCCACCAGGTGGTGATTTTAATTACACCAGGTCCCTACTTTACCCATAAATGCAGGCATTGCTGACAGAGGTGCATATTCACCCAGAAATTCAGATATCAGCCTAATAGAGGTATGTTCACATTAGGTCAGGGACTCACCAGTATTGAGACCACCTTGACGATGGTTGGTGGGCTTTAAAATGTTTGGCCAAATGTTTATACTAAGCGTCTCAAATTTTTCCTTATATTCCAAAGCCATATTGCTATTCTAAATTTCATGTATTCCATATTGTCATGCTTTAGTATGCTTGAGTGCAGCCTTTTTTTGTATGTTTTACATGGGGGTAGCTTCCCTTGGTTTGCACCTAGTTCACATTAGTCTGGATGTGCCAGTCAGGTTTTTTTGTCTATTGAATGTTAGCTTGCTGACCGAGCACTCCGCCCCCACCAGGTGGTGATTTTAATTACACCAGGTCCTTACTTTACCCATAAATGCAGGCATTGCTGACAGAGGTGCATATTCACCCAGAAATTCAGATATCAGCCTAATAGAGGTATGTTCACATTAGGTCAGGGACTCACCAGTATTGAGACCACCTTGACGATGGTTGGTGGGCTTTAAAATGTTTGGCCAAATGTTTATACTAAGCGTCTCAAATTTTTCCTTATATTCCTAAGCCATATTGCTATTCTACATTTCATGTATTCCATATTGTCATGCTTTAGTATGCTTGAGTGCAGCCTTTTTTTTGTATGTTGTACAGGTTGATATGATAGACCTGGTAGGGCTTCCGTCTCCCTGGTTGATGTACTTTGTAGGTGACCTCGCTCACTTTCTGTACTATCTCGTAGGGGCCATGCCATTTGGCCAAAAACTTACTTTCCACCGTGGGAATTAGGATCAGGACCCGATCTCCGGGGTTGAAAGTCTTAACTTTTGCTGACTGATTATATATTCTGCTTTGAGCTGCTTGGGCTCTCTGCAGGTGATCCTTAACCAATGGCATAACCTTAGTGACCCTATATAGCAGGTTATTGTTCATGGCAAAATGGGGAAACCGTTTATCAGAGCCGGGCTCTTGTGGGATCTCATTCAGAACAGTTATACTTTCCCTGGCATTTTTAAGAGTGGGGTCTCGCAACTGCTCACTCCCAAAATGGTCACGGGACACAGGTAGGTCAGGGACATTCTGTTCCAGAGAACCACTATCTTCTTTCCCCAACATCACCTGCAAAGGAAATTCATCCTTATCATTATTATCACATAAATTCAACAACACATTAGCATTGTGGACCGCGCAACCTCAGTAGGAGCTTCATCACACTGTCTGGTAGAACCTTTTTTTTCCCAGAGACCCCAAAACAGGGGAAAGTCACGACCCAATATGACTGGGTGCATCAAGTTCTTCACTACCCCCACTTCATACGAGACCTCCCCGAGCTTTGTGACCAAATCCACGGAAATCACCGAGTAGACTTTGGCGTCTCCATGGATGCATCCTACGCTCAGGTGTTTATTGGGGATGAAGTCCCTATCAACCAGGCTGGCATGTACCAGAGTCACTTGACTCCCTGAGTCTAGGAGGGCTTGTACTGGGCAGCCATTTATAACCACCTGGGACACCTGTGGGCCAGTCTCCTCGGCTGGGGTGGCCACGCACACGGGTTCCGCGAGGAAAGAGAGGGACCTTCCAGCATCACAGTCCATAGGTTCCCCCACTAGTGGACAGTTGGCTGAAACATGACCCCGTTCACGGCATCTCCAACACTGTCTCAGTTCTGGGGGTTCAGACGGGGAGACCTTTCTAGGCCTGGGGACTTCTGACAGGGAAGCATCAGCCATTGCCTCACACATGTCCCCTCGGGGCTGAGCCGGTCTATCAGCAGTCCCCCTGACCCCAACAGCTGGAACTCTCTTACCGGGAGGTGTCGGAGGCCGGGAACTCCGAAATGACGACCGCTCGGACGGCTGGGCACGGAGGTAGTCTTTGGTGGCGAAGTACCTCTCTATCAGGCTGACCAGTTGATTGGCGTCTTTGGGGTCTCCCTGTCCGACCCAGTGCTGTACCTCAGGAGGAAGGACCCAGATGTACCGGTCCATCACAACTTTTTCGACCATTTGGGCAGGGTTGCTGTTGTCAGGCTCCAGCCACTTCTTTACCAGATAAATCAGGTCATACATTTGTGAGCGAGCAGGCTTGTCCCAACTGTATCTCCAGTTATGGACTCTCCTGGCACGGACTGCAACCGTAACACCCAGCCGGGCAAGAATCTCTGCTTTCAGCTTGGCATAGTCTCTGCTGTCCTGCTCGCTAAGGTCAAAATAGGCCTTTTGGGGTTCCCCAGTCAGATAGGGTGCGACCACCATGGCCCATTCAGATGGTGGCAGATTCTCCTTCTCTGCCAGCCTTTCAAATATAGCGAGATATGCCTCCACATCGTCATGAGGCGTCATCTTCTGCAGGGTCTGTTTTACCGCCTTCTTTACAGCGGACAACGCAGGTGACCTTGCGTCATCACTCTGGGATGAGGTGCTGAGAGCCTGGCGTAGTGCTGCAATCTGCTCCATTAGCAATTGGTTAGTCTCCTGCTGTTGCACACTAACTTGCGCCATATGTCTAAGCAGCTCCTCCATGCTATCAGACTTGTCTGTCCCGGCAACGGCAGCCTTTACCCAGGACATGCACACTCCAAAGTCTTTACCACAGCAAGTTCAGCTTTTCTGTGCAGACACTATTAGGACTACTGTCTCTTTAAGGCTGCTGTGACAGACTATATATATTTTTTTTCTTTGCTGCTGTTTTAGCCACTGTGCTGCCCGCATTCGAGCAGCAATTGTAACCAGTTCAGGGGTATGTATCTCTGGGATCGCCGTCTCGGGTAGATGGAGTGGCATAAAAAGTCCAAGCACAGACAGCAGTACTGGTGTAAACTGGCCGCAACCAGTTTTTATTGAAAGTCCACAGCAAACAAACATAAAACAAAACCATAAAACAAAGTCTTAAGCCTGTCAGACTGCTAACTAGACTCAGTCAGTTCCCTCACTACCGTGGTCTAGGCTCTAGCAGCCTGGCCAAAACAACACATATTATGTAGTTACCAGCGCTTGGCTTCCAGGAGACTTCCAGCAGCGTCTGAAGCCGGATTCAGACTGAGAGCTCTGTCTGTGTAACTCTACCACCTATTTCTGGCTGCTTAATTAGGCAGCTGTGTGTACTCAGGGTTGAGCTGCAAGCCTGTACTGGATGGGGAGTGGAGTGCACGTCGTACTGCCATCCTACCTTCACTCCTATATTCCTTATGTGACCCTAAGAAACCTGGGCGAGATATACACCCCGTCCAGTACGCACCCCTTCACTGTCTCACACACCCCAGACCAATCCATCAAAGTCTGCAATCCAAAACGTTACTACTTCCCTTCCGAGCTCCAACGTGTGCCTATGCAGTAGTTTTCTCCCACATATGGGGTATCAGCGTACTCAGGACAAATTGGACAACTTTTGGGGTCCAATTTCATCTGTTACCCTTGTGAAAATAAAATATTGGGGGTGAAAAAAATCATTTCTGTAAAAAAAAAATGATTTTTTTGTTTTTACGGCTGTACGTTATAAACTTCTGTGAAGCACTTGGGGTTCATAGCGCTCACCACAAATCTAGATAAGTTCCTTGGGGGGTCTATTTTCCAAAATGAGGTCACTTGTGGGGGTTTCCACTGTTTAGGCACATCAGGGGCTCTCCAAATGCGACATGACGCCTACAGACCATTCCATCAAAGTCTGCAATCCAAAACGTCACTACTTCCCTTCCGAGCCCCGACGTGTGCCCATACAGTAGTTTTCTCCCACATAAAGGGTATCAGCGTACTCAGGACAAATTGGACAACAACTTTTGGGGTCCAATTTCTCCTGTTACCCTTGGGAAAATAAAAAGTTGGGGACTAAAAGATCATGTTTGTGGAAAAAATATGATTTTTTTATTTTCATGCTCGGGCGTTATAAACTTTAGTGAAACACCTGGGGGTTCAAAGTTCTCACCACACATCTAAATAAGTTCCTTGAGGGGTTTAGTTTCCAAAATGGTGTCATTTGTGGGGGGTTTCCACAGTTTAGGCACATCAGGGGCTCTCCAAACATGACATGGTGACCAGCCAACTCTGCTTTGAAACAGTCAAACGGCGCTCCTTCCCTTCCAAGCTCTGGCATGCACCCAAACAGTGGTTTACCCCCACATATGGGGGGTATCAGCATACTCAGGACAAATTGCACAATAACTTTTGGGCTCTTGTTACCCTTGGGAAAATAAAAATTGGGGTGAAAAGATCATTTTTGTGGAAAAAATATGATTTTTTAATTTTATGGCTCTACGTTATAAACTTCTGTGAAGCGCTTGGGGGTTCAAATTGCTCACCACAGATCTAGATAAGTTCCTTAGGGGGTCTAGTTTCCAAAATGGGGTCACTTGTGAGGGTTTCCACTGTTCGGGCACATCAGGGGCTATCCAAATGCAACATGGCGTCCAATCTCAATTCCAGCCAATTTTGGTTGGAAAAAGTCAAATGGCGCTCCTTTCATTCCGAACTCTGCCATGCGCCCAAACAGTAGTTCCTCCCAACATATGGGGTATCGGCGAACTCAGGACAAATTGGACAACAACTTTTGTCGTCCAATTTCTCGTGTTACCCTTGGGAAAATAAAAAATTGGGGTTGAAAAAATAATTTCTTAAAAAAAAATGATTTTTTTGTTTTTACGGCTGTACGTTATAAACTTCTGTGAAGCACTTGTGGGTTCATAGCGCTCACCACACATCTAGATAAGTTCCTTGGGGGGTCTATTTTCCAAAATGGGGTCACTTGTGGGGGGTTTCCACTGTTTAGGCACATCAGGGGCCAGCGTCGGACTGGAGTACCTAGGGCCCACCAGAGAAAAATCATTCTTGGGGCCCACCATCATACTTCTCAACCTTTGAAGAAGGGAAAGAGGGACAAAGGCTGCGGCACGCTATGCCTGCTGCAGCAAATTTTAGGCCAAGCCACGTTGCACCACAGACTGTCCAGTAGTTGGTGGATGCTTTAGTCCAGGTGTGGGAGAAGATCCTTCAGGAGACCATCTGCTGCGCTCACCAGGAGCATGCCCAGACGTTGTAGGGAGGTCATACAGCATACCTCCCAACTTTTGAAGACAGGAAAGAGGGAGAAAGGCTGCGGTGCGCGTAGAGCGCCGCAGCAAATCTTACGCTACGCCCCGACCACACCCATTTCACAACTAATCACACCCATATCCACGCCCCAACCGCACCCACTTAGCACTGCTGATCACACTGACTGGTACTGAGGGCACAATAGCTGGCATTATGGGCACAGTGGCTGGTACTGAGGAAAAGAAAGAAAGAGCAGCGAGAGAGAAAGAAAGGAGAGAGAAAGAACAAACAGAGAGAAAGAGAGGAAAGAAAGAAAAGAGAGAAAGAGAACAGAGAGAGAAAAAAAGAACAGAGAGCGAGAAAGAAAGAACAGAGAAAGAAAGAACAGAGAGAGAAAGAAAGAACAGAGAGCGAGAAAGACTAGAGAGAAAGACTAGAGAGAGAGCGAAAGAAAGAATAAAGAGAGAGAGAAATAGAGAGAGAAAGAAAGAAAGAATAGAGAGAGAAAGAATAGAGAGAAAGAAAGAAAGAATAGAGATAATGAAAACAGAGAGAAAGAAAGAACAGAGAGAGAAAGAGGGGAAAGAACAGAGAGAGAGAAAGAAAGAATAGAGAGAGAAAGAAACAATAAGAGAAAGAATAGAGAGAGAGAAAGAAGAAAAAAAGAATAGAAAGAAAGAATAGAGAGAAAGAAGAGAGAAAGAATAGAGAAAGAAGAGAGAGAAAGAATAGAGAAAGAATAGAGAGAAAGAAAGAATAGAGAGAGAAAGAAAGAATAGAGAGAGAAAGAAACAATAGAGAGAATGAAAGAATAGAGAGAGAGAATAGAGAAAGAAAGAATAGAGAGAGAAAGAAAGAACAGAGGGAGAAAGAAAGAGGGGAAAGAACAAAGAGAGAAAGAAAGAACAGGGGGAGAAAGAAAGAGGGGAAAGAACAAAGAGAGAAAGAAAGAACAGGGGAGAGAGAAAGAAAGGGGAAGCACAGAGAGAAAGAAAGAACAAAGAAGGAGAGAGAAAAAAAGAACAGAGAGAAAGAGAGAAAGGAAGGACAGAAAGAAAGAACAGAGAGAAAAAAAAAGAACAGAGAGAAAGAAAGAAAGAAAGAAAGAAAGAAAGAAAGAAAAAGAGAAGAAAAAACAGGATGAAAGAACAGAGAGAAAGAAAGGAGAAGAAAGAAAACAGAGAAGAAAGAAACGAAGAGCAAGAAGAAAGATTAGAGAGGGAAAGAAAGAACAGAGAGAAAGAAAGAGAAAGAAAGATTCTATAAAGATACTGTCAAGATCCCGTCTGGGTTGGAGCCGATGTTACTGCAAACACTAGGGGAAGCAGAGGCAGGTAGCGTAGTCAGGTGGCAGCCGGAGGTCGGTACACAGGAAAGCAGTGTTTGTAGCAATGGATCAGGCGGATAACGTAGTCAGGTGGCAGCCGGAGGTCGGTACACAGGAAAGGCAGTTCGGTAACAGAGGAGCAGGCAGATAACATAGTCAGGTGGCAGCCGGAGGTCGGTACACAGGAGAGCAGTGTTTGTAGCAATGGATCAGGCGGAGAGCGTAGTCAGAAGGCAGGCCGAGGTTGGTTCACAGGAGAGCAGTGTTTGTAGCAATGGATCAGGCGGAGAGCGTAGTCAGAAGGCAGGTCGAGGTCGGTTCACAGGAGAGCAGTGTTTGTAGCAATGGATCAGCAGGAAACGCTTGACTAAAGGCTTGGAGCTCAATAATCTCGCAATGACACACCCACAGGGCCAGGTTTATATAGGGTGTGTAATTGGCAATCAGAGGCCCAATCAAGAGAGCACTAGGTGTAGCCAATCAGGAAGAACAGTCAATGGTATCTGGGTTCAGCAAGGAACTTTGCAGCCAGCAGAATAGCTCAGATTGTAGAGCTGCTGGCCAGTGGACAAGAGGTACTGGGTTTGACTCCTGACAGTACTCCCCTCCTTCCAGGATGGCCTCTGGACATCTCAGGAGCTGGCTTATCCGGGTACTTCTGATGAAAGGCTTTTGTTAGTCTAGGAGCATGGACGTTGTCCCTTGGTTCCCATGAATTTTCCTCTGGTCCGTAACCCTTCCACTGCACCAGATACTGCAGTTTACCTCTGAATTTTCGGGAGTCCAGAATCTTATCCACAATGTATTCTTCTTCACCACGGATCCTTTCTGGTGGAGGAGGTGGCTGAATTCTTCCTGGAAACGGGTTTTCACAGAAGGGTTTGAGCAAGGATATGTGAAACACTGGATGAATCTTTAGATTGTTGGGAAGTTTTAAACGAAAAGCAACCTGGTTAATTTTTGCAGAAATTTGAAAAGGTCCAATGAATTTCTGACCCAATTTGGAGGATGGCACATGTGTCTTAAGGTTTTTAGTGGACAGCCAAACTTTGTCTCCAACCTGAAGAGCAGGGGGCACTCTCCGATGTTTATCTGCTGCTTCCTTATATACTTCCTGGGTCTTGAGTAATATCTCTGATAATTCCTTCTGGGATTCCTGTAATTTTGCAAGCCTGTCATTTACAGCAGGAATGGGAGTGTTCACTGGCAGATTAGGGATAAATACTGGATGTACTCCATAATTAGCAAAAAATGGGGTTTGAGATGTAGCGCTATGTATGGAGTTGTTGTAGGCAAACTCTGCTGTTGGTAAATAGTCCACCCAGTCATCCTGAAGATAGGAAATGAAGCAACGGAGGTATTGCTCCAAAGTCTGGTTCGTTCTCTCCGTCTGGCCATTGGACTGAGGATGGAAAGCGGTAGAAAGATTCACCGTGACTCCCAAGGCTGTACAGAAACTCTTCCAAAATTTTGACGTAAACTGAACGCCTCTGTCAGACACCACGCTGTCAGGAATTCCATGTAACCTGAATACCTCTTTGATTATCAGTTCTGCAGTTTTTTCAGCAGTAGGAATTCCTTCAGTTGGAATAAAGTGGGCCATTTTTGTAAGTCGGTCCACTATGACAAGGATGACGGTCATCTGTTTGGAAGAGGGTAGTTCCACAATAAAATCCATGGAAATAGATCCCCAAGGCCTGGATGGAACTGGAAGTGGTTGCAAGAGTCCTAGAGGAGACAATCGTGGGTCTTGTTTCGTGCGCATGTTAAACAGGTTGAAACATATTTCCTCACGTCCTTCCTACAATTAGGCCACCAAAAGTAACAAAGTAGTAAGTCTTGTGTTTTTGCAACTCCAGGATGTCCTGCCAGTTTAGAATCATGGACACTTTTGAGGACTTCAAGGCGAGAAGATTCAGGTACATATATTTTGTGTTTCTGCATCCAAAACTCCTCTTTGAATGAAAGATCGACGTCTTCCGAAGGATGGTTAAGGAAAGAGTCCTCTTGATATCCATCTTTAATTCTATTACGTAGTCCTCTAGAGTGCAATATTCCCAAAAAATTTTTAGGGCCTAGAATTGTATCGTCATTACTAGACCTCTCCTGAGGTTCCGAACACATCCTGGACAGGGCGTCAGCCTTGCCATTTCTTGAACCAGGCCGGTAACAAATTATAAAGTTGAATCTTGAGAAAAATAAGGCCCATCGTGCTTGTCTTGCAGACAATCTTTTTGCTGTACGGAGGAATTCAAGATTCTTGTGGTCCGTGAGGACAGTCACAGGGTGATTGGCACCTTCCAAAAGATGTCTCAATTCGGAGAAGGCAACTTTAATGGCTAACAGTTCTTTATTACCGATGTCGTAGTTCTTTTCTGCAGATGACATGGTGTGGGAAAGAAACGCACATGGGTGAAGTTGCATTTTGTCCCCAACTCGCTGAGACAGAATGGCTCCCACTGCAGAGTCCGAGGCATCCACTTCGACAGTAAATGGCAATTCAGGATTTGGGTGTACTAACAATGGAGCAGACGTAAAAAGAGTTTTCAATTTGTCAAAAGCCTCCTGTGCCTCCGGAGACCAGAAAAATGCTTTGGTCTTTTTTGTTAGTGTAGTAATTGGTAGTATGATCCGTGAAAAGTTCTTTATAAATTTGCGGTAAAAATTTGCAAATCCTATGAAACGCTGGACGTCTTTTAAATTTCTTGGAACAGGCCAGTCCACTACAGCATTGATTTTGCCGGGATCCATGCTCAGACCTTCTGGGGAGATGATATATCCCAGAAATTGGATACTGGTTTGTTCAAACTCACATTTTTCAAGTTGAATGTAAAGATGGTTCTCCTGTAGTCGTTCCAAGACTAACTGGACGTGCCTGCGATGCTCTTCCAAGGTGTCTGAAAATATAAGAATGTCATCGAGATAAGCCACAACGAATTGGTCCAAGAAATCTCGAAATACATCATTAATAAAATGTTGAAAGGTGGCTGGGGCATTGCTAAGACCAAAGGTCATAACCAGAGATTCAAAATGTCCATATCTCGTTCTGAAGGCGGTCTTCCACTCATCTCCTGGGCGAATCCGTATGAGGTTGTAAGCCCCTCTAAGATCCAGCTTCGTAAAGATTTTCGCAGAACGGAGTCTCTCAAATAGTTCAGGAATCAAGGGTAGCGGGTAGCGATTCTTGACAGTGATATTATTCATCTCTCTGTAGTCAATACATGGCCGCAGAGTGGAGTCTTTCTTTTCAACAAAGAACAGGGGTGCCCCAGCTGGAGATGTGGAAGGTCGAATAAAGCCTTTCTCTAAATTTTCATCCAGGAACTTTCCTAATACCTTCAATTCAGGTTCGGAAAGATTGTAAATCCGTCCAAATGGAATGGTTGCTCCTGGCAGCAATTCAATGGGACAGTCGTACGGACGGTGAGGAGGTAATTGATCTGCTTTCTTCTTACTGCAGACATCAGAGAACTGCTGATATTGAGGTGGTAGTTTCTCTTCCTTCTCATGCGAAATCTCAGACATTTGGACTTGTTGGAGAACAGGGGGTTCCTTATGACAATTATTCTTACAGTAGTCAGATGGAAAGGTGATGGTCCTTGATGCCCAGTTGATAGAAGGGTTATGGACTGAAAACCAGGGGATCCCTAGAATAACCGGAAATTTCGGAGATGAAATAAGGTGGAAACTGACAGCTTCATGATGATCCGGTTCGATACAAATCTCCAGTTCGATTGTCTCATGCGTGACAGGTCCAGAAGACAAGGGTGATCCATCCACAGTTTCCATTTCAATTGGTGTGGATTTGGTCCTACTGGAAATATTATTATCACGTGTAAATTTTAAGTCCATAAAATTTCCTCCTGCTCCCGAATCCAACAGGGCAGAGCATTGTATTTTTTGGGTGCCCATTACAACTTGAATGGGGATTACAAAATGAGATGATGTAGTATGTATTTTGTCTATTTCTGGCGTTACTGATGAGATAGTCTGCAAGATGGAATCCGACTGCTGAGAAAGGTCCATATTGCTGGCAGACCTGTTGTTGGTAAAGGCTATAGTCCTTTTGTTAGGACAGTTGATGGCATAGTGTCCAGGGTCCCTACAATAGAGGCAGAGATGTTCTGCACGTCGCCTCTCCTTCTCCTGTGCAGAGAGTGGTCTTCGGATGACGTCGATCTGCATCGGTTCAGACACGCCTTGCGTCTTTTCTTGGTGGTCCGATGCTGAAAATGAGAAGCCAGGGCTATTCCCAAGTGCTCGCAGTCTCTCCTTTCTCCTTTCAGTAAGTTTCTGGTCAATCTGGATACATAGTTGAATAAAGTCCTCCAACTGGTCAGGGGTCTCAACCCTGGCAAGCTCGTCTTTCACTGGTTCTGATAACCCTCGTCGAAATTGACTTCTCTGGGCCGCTGGATTCCAGGTGGTGTCGGCCACCCAGCGACGGAACTCCGATGTATATTCCGCAACAGAGCGACGTCCTTGGCGCAAATTATGTAATTTGGTTTCTGCTGTGGCACAGCGGTTTGGGTCATCAAAAACTTGATTCATAGCTGCGATGAAAGCTTCCAGGTCATTAAGGAGGGCGTAGTCCTTTTCTACATAAGGTGAAGCCCAAGCAAGAGCTTCATCCGTCAGGAGATTTATCATGAAAAAAACTTTCTTCCTCTCACTGGTAAAGGGAGCAGGTTGCATCTGGAAGTATATGCGGCATTGATTGAGGAATCCTCGGTACTGCTTGCGATCCCCACTGAACTTTGCAGGCAGCGGCAGCCGCGCGTTTGATTCGGACCCTGAATTGCGCACGTCCAGAAGTTGTTTTTGTAGCTCAATTACTTCCTGTTGTATCGCCGTGAAATCAGTTTGTAACTTGGCATATTTTTCCTTGAGAGTCAGTACAAAAACTTTGAAGCTCCGTAACTTGCCGCCTCAGGGTGTTCACAGCGGACTCCATTTTGGCGCGAGATTATTCTGTCAAGATCCCGTCTGGGTTGGAGCCGATGTTACTGCAAACACTAGGGGAAGCAGAGGCAGGTAGCGTAGTCAGGTGGCAGCCGGAGGTCGGTACACAGGAAAGCAGTGTTTGTAGCAATGGATCAGGCGGATAACGTAGTCAGGTGGCAGCCGGATGTCGGTACACAGGAAAGGCAGTTCGGTAACAGAGGAGCAGGCAGATAACGTAGTCAGGTGGCAGCCGGAGGTCGGTACACAGGAGAGCAGTGTTTGTAGCAATGGATCAGGCGGAGAGCATAGTCAGAAGGCAGGCCGAGGTTGGTTCACAGGAGAGCAGTGTTTGTAGCAATGGATCAGGCGGAGAGCGTAGTCAGAAGGCAGGTCGAGGTCGGTTCACAGGAGAGCAGTGTTTGTAGCAATGGATCAGCAGGAAACGCTTGACTAAAGGCTTGGAGCTCAATAATCTCGCAATGACACACCCACAGGGCCAGGTTTATATAGGGTGTGTAATTGGCAATCAGAGGCCCAATCAAGAGAGCACTAGGTGTAGCCAATCAGGAAGAACAGTCAATGGTATCTGGGTTCAGCAAGGAACTTTGCAGCCAGCAGAATAGCTCAGATGGTAGAGCTGCTGGCCAGTGGACAAGAGGTACTGGGTTTGACTCCTGACAGATACTATAGCATACCGGCTCCCATTGTAATGCCCACCTGAGCCTCCTGATGCAGGACATATCATGATCCGCTCACATGGCCGACATCCCCGATTCCAAAGAGATCCCGCTGTCTGCGCTGTCGGAGGAGTACACAGGGATGGATCTGAAGCATTCCCTGAAGTGCCTCCATGGTTCCGTCACAATCTCCTCCCGAGATTACCTCATTTCCGGTCAGCTTCCAACACGTCACTTCCGGTAGAACGTCACGTGCGAATGTTAAAGTGCTCCTCGGGGCTCCACCGTGTATTCCTGTGTGCGCGGGAAAGTAAGCTCCCGGCCGGGACAGCGGTCCAGACTCTCAAAATCGGGACTGTTCCTCTGGATTCGGGACGGTTGGGAGGTATGAATGCTCCCCACCATACACCTTGTACAAGCACGGCTCTGCACAGCTCATACACACATGGTCCCGCACCATACACCTTGCACACACACGGCTCTACTCAGTACACACATGGCTACACTCTGTAAACCTCGTACACAGATGGCTCTGCTCCGCTCTGTACACACACGGCTCAGCTCCGTACACTTCGTACACACAGGTCTCCGTTTCGTACACACGCGGCTTCGCTCCGTACACACATGGCTCCGTACACTTCATACACACAGGGCACCGTTCTGTACACTTTGTACACACACGGCTCTGCTCCGCACACCCAATACACATGCGGCTTCGCTCCGTACACTTTGTACACACACGACTCCGCACACCCCATACACACGCGGCTCTACTTTGTACACACACGGCTCCGCTTTGCACACCCCATACACATGCGGCTCCGCTCACGGACACGGGACCTCCATATACAGTGATGGACACATGGTCCCCATACACAGTGACGAACAGACACTGACCCCCATACACAGTGATGAACGGACACGCATACACAGTGATGAACAGACACTGTCCCCCATACAATGATGGAGGACACGGGGCCCCCCATACACCGTGAGGAACAGACACTGGCCCCCATACTCAGTGATGGACGGACACGGGGCCGCCGTACACAGTGACGAACAAACACTGACCCCCATACACAGTGATGAACAGACACTGGCCCCCATACACAGTGATGGACGGACACGAGACCCCCATACACAGTGATAAACAGACAGTGGCCCCCATACACAGTGATGGACGGACACGCATACACAGTGATGAACAGACACTGGCCCCCATACAGTGATGGAGGACACGGGGCCCCCCATACACCGTGATGAACAGACACTGGCCCCCATACTCAGTGATGGACGGGCACGGGGCCGCCGTACACAGTGACGAACAAACACTGGCCCCCATACACAGTGATGGACGGACACGGGGCCCCCATACACAATGACGAACAGACACTGGCCCCCATACACAGTGATGGACGGACACGCATACACAGTGATGAACAGACACTGGCCTCCATACACAGTGATGGACGGACACGGGGCCCCCCATACACAGTGACGAACAGACACTGGTCCCCATACTCAGTGATGGACGGAAAACGGGGCCCCCGTACACAGTGACGAACAAGCACTGGCCCCCATACTCAGTGATGGATGGACACGGGGCCCCGTACACAGTGATGGACGGACACGGGGCCCCCGTACACAGTGACGAACAAGCACAGGCCCCCATACACAGTGATGGATGGACATGGGGCCCCCATACACAATGATGAACAGACACTGGCCCCCATACACAGTGATGGATGGACACTGGCCCCCATACACAGTGACAAACAGACACTCCACAATGAGCTGCCATCACAGAGCACTACCAGGCACCAAAACCAGGCAGATACACACACATTTTGCTGAACACTCACCCAGAAAAATATGTATTGCACTTTAGCAGCAGCCCAGGCAGGGAGAGATATATATCTGAAGCCGGCACTTCCAGGGAGAGTGTCACCACACCACACAGCTGGCATTACAGGTCAGGACAACAGAGGAGGAGAGCACAGTGCTGACACCTGACACCACTGCTACAGCCAGCAACATACAAAGTGAAAGCATGTCTACTTCCTGAATGCAGGGACAGCCTTGCTGTGGTCAGGGTGAGAGCCGCCTCCATTAACTCTTCGGACATGCTTTTAAAGGGCCCCCGCGACCTATTCTTTCTCATCAGGGCCCACCACACAGGGACTAATGAAGGAGGCAGAAGCTGGGGGCGGGGCCCACCGGACGTTTTCTCCGGTGTCCCGGTGGCTCAGTCCGACCCTGTCAGGGGCTCTCCAAATGCGACATGACGCCTGCAGACCATTCCATCAAAGTCTGCAATCCAAAACGTCACTACTTCCCTTCCGAGCCCCGACGTGTGCCCATACAGTAGTTTTCTCCCACATAAAGGGTATCAGCATACTCAGGACAAATTGGACAACAACTTTTGGGGTCCAATTTCTCCTGTTACCCTTGGGAAAATAAAAAGTCGGGACTAAAAGATCATGTTTGTGGAAAAAATATGATTTTTTTATTTTCATGCTCGGGCGTTATAAACTTTAGTGAAACACCTGGGGGTTCAAAGTTCTCACCACACATCTAAATAAGTTCCTTGAGGGGTTTAGTTTCCAAAATGGTGTCATTTGTGGGGGGTTTCCACTGTTTAGGCAGATCAGGGGCTCTCCAAACACGACATGGTGACCAGCCAACTCTGCTTTGAAACAGTCTTCCCTTCCGAGCTCTGCCATGCACCCAAACAGTGGTTTACCCCCACATATGGGGGGGTATCAGCGTACTTAGGACAAAATGTACAATAACTTTTGGGCTCTTGTTACCCTTGGGAAAATAAAAATTGGGGAGAAAAGATCATTTTTGTGGAAAAAATATGATTTTTTTAATTTTATGGCTCTACGTTATAAACTTCTGTGAAGCGCTTGGGGGTTCAAATTGCTCACCACAGATCTAGATATGTTCCTTAGGGGGTCTAGTTTCCAAAATGGGGTCACTTGTGAGGGGTTTCTGTTGTGAATGTGCTAAAAATGAATTCTGAGCAGAAGCTCCCTCTGGTGGTTACAAACAGTACTGAACTATCCAATGAAGATTGTGAAGATTGGCGATCAGGTGTTACTGACTGGTCTTATATAAGGGAGGTTCCCTCCCATCAGGGTTGCCGGTGATCAATTGTTCTGGTCTCATCTTTGATTCCTGTTCACTTTGTAGCCTACTGTTTTGTGCCTGCATCTTCTGTTAACAGATAAGACATTTTCTTCTTTTTGTTTTTTGTGATTGCTTTTTGCATTTTGTCCTGCACTTCTGGGGGTGTCTGCCGGGTCCCCTCCGGGGGCTTGTGCTCCTCTCAGTTTAGTTCAGCCACTGTTGTTTGTTCATTTGCCTTTTCCAGTTTTTTTCAGTGGCTGCGGCTTAGTTTTTGTTACACCAGAGAACTAATTTAGGTGGTAGAGGTCGTGTGATCTCAGGTGTTTTTGTAATTAGTAGAGTTGGTACTTTTCAGGTTTTTTTGGGGTTGCAGTAAGTGTCCTTCCTATCCTTTTCTATTTAGGAAGTTTGGGCCCCAGCGTTTGCTCATACTATTTTCTATTTGTGTCTGTATTTCCTCTTGTCTAACCGCCATTACATGTTTGGGGGCTTTCTATGTTCTTTGGGGATCTGCTCCGGGACAGATAGTTTTCCTCTTTCTGTCTTTAGGTGTAGTTAGCTTCTCAGGCTGTGACGAGGCGTCTAGGACCAACGTAGGTACGCTCCACGGCTGCCTTTAGTTGTGGTGGTTAGTCAGGGTACTGCAATCCCATAGATTCCAACCTCTCTGGTGTATTTCCTTTTTTGCTTGCTCTCCTCAGCTACCAAATCATAACAGTATCACCGGCCAAAAAACTGATTTTTGTATGGTACTCACAGAAGGGAAAAATAGTGTTAAAGAAAGAAGATTGTCAGAGTTGTCAGAGATTTTTTTTTTCCCTCTGTATCTCTGGGTGCTGAGGAGGATTTTTTTTTTCTCTCAATGGAGTTTGCACAGTTGTCTGGCCGTGTGGATCAGCTTGCCACTGAAGTTCGGAGTATTGCTACCTATCTTGCTAGGTTGCCGGTTGTGGAACCTAGGATCCCCATGCCAGATTTATTTTTGGGGGATCGAGCTAAATTTCTGAATTTCAAAAATAACTGTAAGTTGTTTTTTGCCTTGAAATCTAAGTCCTCAGGGAACGCAGCACAGCAGGTTCAAATTGTCATCTCTCTCCTGCGCGGCGATCCTCAGGATTGGGCTTTTTCCCTGACACCTGGGGATCCTGTTTTGAGTAATGTTGATGCATTTTTCAGGCTCTGGGGTTATTGTACGATGAGCCTAATGTCACTGATCAAGGTGAAAAAGCCTTGTTGGCATTAAATCAGGGGCTTGAGAACGCTGAGTTATACTGTCAGAGATTCCGAAGGTGGGCAGTCCTGACCAAATGGAATGACGATGCTTTGGCAGCCCTTTTTCGGAGGGGTCTGTCAGAGAATGTAAAGGATGTTATGGTGGGATTCCCTGTCCCCACTGGTCTCAATGATTCTATGTCATTAGCGATTAAAATTGACAGACGTTTGCGTGAGCGTAGAGGTATGCGTGGAATAGTGTTGCCTTGTGAACCAGCTTCTGAACCCATGCAGTGTGATAGAGTGACTTCTGGGGCACAGCGTCATGAGTTTCGAAAACGCAATGGGTTATGTTTCTACTGTGGTGATGCCTCTCATGCTATTTCAGTCTGCCCTAAGCGGGGAAGACGTTTTGCACGCTCAGTTGTCTTGGGTAGTGTTCAGACTAAATTTTTTGTTGACTGTTACCCTGATTTGCTCCCTGTCCACATTTTCTGCTCAGGCTTTCGTTGATTCGGGAGCAGCTATTAACCTGATGGATTTTGATTTTGCTAAACGTTGTGGGTTTCCCTTGATACCCCTACGGAAGTCTATTCCCCTACTGGGGATCGATTCTACCCCTTTGGCTGAGAATAAACCTCAGTTCTCTACTCAGGTGATAATGAGGGTTGAACCTGATCATCAGGAGAGTTGCAAATATTTGGTGCTGTATAATCTGCATGACATTATCGTACTGGGTTTCCCTTGGTTACAGTCTCATAATCCTGTTTTGGATTGGAAATCTGTGTCTGTAACCAGTTGGGGCTGCCAATGTGTTAATGCCAACACTCCTGTTTTTTCTGCCTCCCCCCAGGCTCAGGATGTTCCTGACTTTTTGACCGATTTTTCTGATGTGTTTAGCGAAAGTAAATCTGCATCCTTGCCCCCCCATAGGAGCTATGACTGCGCTATTGAATTAGTGCCTGGTAGTAAATTCCCTAAAGGTCGCCTTTTTAACTTGTCTGTACCTGAACATGACGCTATGTGGTCTTATATCAAGGAGTCATTGGAGAAGGGTCATATCAGACCATCCTCTTCACCCTTGGGTGCCGGTTTTTTCTTTGTGGCCAAAAAGGATGGTTCATTAAGGCCGTGTATTGATTATCGTCTCTTGAACAATATCACTGTGAAAATATCAATATCCGTTACCCTTAATTTCTGACCTGTTTTCCAGGGTGAAAAGTGCTACTTGGTTTACCAAGCTTGACCTCAGGGGGCATATAACCTTATTCGCATTAAGCACGGGGATGAATGGAAGATGGCATTTAATACCCCAGAGGGGCATTTTGAGTACCTAGTGATGCCCTTTGGGCTCACTAATGCTCCTTCTGTCTTCCAGTCCTTCATGAATGACATTTTCAGGGATTTTGTGGATAAATTTCTGATTGTTTATTTGGATGATATCTTGATTTTTTCCAATGACTGGGACTCTCATGTGAAACATGTTCGGACTGTGTTCCAGATTTTGAGAGAGAATGCTCTGTATGTGAAGAGATCAAAGTGTCTTTGTTGGCGTACAGAGGATCTCATTTCTGGGATTCATTTTGTCCCCATCTGTTATTGAAATTGACCCGGTCAAGGTTCAGGCCATCTGTGATTGGGTCCAACCTACTTCATTAAAGGCTCTTCAAAGATTCTTGGGTTTTGCCAATTTTTATTGTAAATTTATTGGTAATTTCTCTGTTATTGTTAAACCATTGACTGATTTGACCAAAAAGGGTTCTGATGTGGTGAATTGGCCTCCTGAGGCAGTCTCTGCGTTTCAGGAACTTAAGCAGAGATTCACTTCTGCTCCTGTTCTACGGCAGCCTGATGTTTCTCTGCCATTTCAGGTGGAGGTTGATGCCTCTGAAATTGGGGCAGGTGCCGTTTTGTCCCAAAGAGATCCAGAGACCTCTAAAAGTAACCCTTGTGCCTTTTTCTCTCGAAAATTTTCTCCAACTGAACGTAATTATGACGTGGGTAATCGGGAGTTATTGGCCATGAAGTGGGCTTTTGAAGAGTGGAGACATTGGCTGGAGGGAGCCAAACATCAGGTGGTGGTCCTCACGGACCATAAGAATCTGGTTTATCTGGAATCAGCCAAGCGACTTAATCCTAGACAGGCCAGGTGGGCCTTGTTTTTCACACGTTTTAATTTTGTGGTTTCCTTTCTTCCTGGCACTAAGAATGTTAAGGCGGATGCCCTCTCGAGGAGTTTCCTTGCGGACTCTCCTGAGTTATCTGATCCTGCTGTTATTTTGAAAGAGGGTGTAGTTCTTTCCGCCATCTCGCCCAATTTGAGACTGTATAAACCCGAGCGCTGCCCTATTGGGAAATTGTTTGTCCCAGACCGATGGAAAAAGAGTGTGATGTCTGAGATTCATTGTTCCGCGTTGGCCGATCATCCCGGAATTTTTGGTACCAGAGACTTGGTTAGTCGGTCCTTTTGGTGGCCTACTTTGTCTCGTGACGTCAGGGAATTTGTGCAGTCCTCTCGCTCCAAGCCTTGCTCTCGCTCTAGTGGTTTGTTGATGCCATTGCCTGTGCCCAAGAGACCATGGACTCATATCTCTATGGATTTCATTTCCGACCTCCCTGTTTCTCAGAGAATGACCGTTATCTGGGTGATTTGTGATAGGTTTTCCAAAATGATACATCTTGTGCCATTACCTAAGTTGCCTTCCTCCTCTGAATTGGTGCCTTTGTTCCTTCAGCACGTGGTTCGGTTACACGGCATTCCTGAGAACATTGTGTCTGACAGAGGAGTCCAGTTTGTTTCCAGATTTTGGAGGACTTTTTGTTCTAAACTTGGTGTTCAATTGTCTTTCTCCTCAGCTTTTCATCCTCAGACCAATGGACAAACTGAGAGAACAAACCAGACATTGGAGACTTATCTGAGATGCTTTGTGTCTGCTGATCAGGATGACTGGGTCTCTTTTTTGCCTTTGGCTGAGTTTGCTCTTAATAATAGGGCTAGCTCTGCCACTTTGATGTCTCCATTTTTCTGCAATTTTGGGTTTCACCTCGATTTTCTTCAGGACAGACGGAGGCTTCTGTCTGTCAAGGTGTTGACTCTGTTGTGGAGCGTATGCAGCAGATTTGGGACCAGGTAGTGGAGAGGTTGTCCCTCTCTCAGGAGAGGGCCCAGCGGTTTGCCAACCGGCATAGGACTGATGGTCCTCGGTTTGAAGTGGGGGACTTGGTCTGGTTGTCCTCAAGAAATATCCCTATGAGAGTTGCATCTCCTAAGTTTAAGCCTAGGTTCATTGGACCTTATAAGATCATGGAGATTCTTAATCCTGTTTCCTTTCGTTTACTTCTTCCAGGGACATTTAAGATCCATAACGTGTTCCACAAGTCCTTATTGAAGAGGTTTGTCTAGGCAGTGGTTCCTATGGCTGTGCCTCCTGACCCTGTTTTGGTTGAGGGCAATCTGGAGTATGTGGTTGAGAAAATATTGAATTCTCGTTTTTCTAGACGGAAACTCCAGTATTTGGTTAAGTGGAGAGGTTATGGTCAGGAGGACAATTCTTGGGTGTTTGCTTCGGACATCCATGCTAGGAGACTCATCCGTGCATATCACAGAGCTCATCCTGACCGACCTGGTTGCTCAAATGAGGGTTCGGAGACCCCTCCTCAAGGGGGGGGTACTGTTGTGAATGTGCTAAAAATGAATTCTGAGCAGAAGCTCCCTCTGGTGGTTACAAACAGTACTGAACTAACCAATGAAGATTGTGAAGATTGGCGATCAGGTGTTACTGACTGGTCTTATATAAGGGAGGTTCCCTCCCATCAGGGTTGCCGGTGATCAATTGTTCTGGTCTCATCTTTGATTCCTGTTCACTTTGTAGCCTGCTGTTTCATGCCTGCATCTTCTGCTAACAGATAAGACATTTTCTTCTTTTTGTTTTTTGTGATTGCTTTTTGCATTTTGTCCTGCACTTCTGGGGTGTCTGCCGGGTCCCCTCCGGGGTTTGTGCTCCTCTCAGTTTAGTTCAGCCACTGTTGTTTGTTCATTTGCCTTTTCCAGTTTTTTTCAGTGGCTGCGGCTTAGTTTTTGTTACACCAGAGAACTAATTTAGGTGGTAGAGGTCGTGTGATCTCAGGTGTTTTTGTAATTAGTAGAGTTGGTACTTTTCAGGGTTTTTTGGGGTTGCAGTAAGTGTCCTTCCTATCCTTTTCTATTTAGGAAGTTTGGGCCCCAGCGCTTGCTCATACTATTTTCTATCTGTGTCTGTATTTCCTCTTGTCTAACCGCCATTACATGTTTGGGGGCTTTCTATGTTCTTTGGGGATCTGCTCCGGGGCAGATAGTTTTCCTCTTTCTGTCTTTAGGTGTAGTTAGCTTCTCAGGCTGTGACGAGGCGTCTAGGACCAACGTAGGTACGCTCCACGGCTGCCTTTAGTTGTGGTGGTTAGTCAGGGTACTGCAATCCCATAGATTCCAACCTCTCTGGTGTATTTCCTTTTTTGCTTGCTCTCCTCAGCTACCAAATCATAACAGGTTTCCACTGTTCGGGCACATTAGGGGCTATCCAAATGCAACATGGCGTCCAATCTCAATTCCAGCCAATTTTGGTTGGAAAAAGTCAAATGGCGCTCCTTTCATTCCGAGCTCTGCCGTGCGCCCAAACAGTGGTTCCCCCAACATATGGGGTATCGGCGTACTCAGGACAAATTTGACAACAACTTTTGTCATCCAATTTCTCGTGTTACCCTTGGGAAAATAAAAAATTGGTGACTAAAAGATATTTTTTGTGGGAAAAAAATAGGATTTTTTATTTTCATGCCCGGGCATTATAAACTTGTGTGAAGCACTTGGGGGTTCAAAGTGCTCACCACAGATCTAGATAAGTTCCTTAGGGGGTCTAGTTTCCAAAATGGGGTCACTTGTGGGGGATTTCCACTGTTTAGGCACATCTGGGGCACTGCAAACGGAACATGACCCCCATCAACGTCTGCATTCCAAAACTTTATTACTTCCTTTCCAAGCCCTGACGTGTGCCCAAACAGTTTCCCCCCCCCCACATATGGGGTATCAGCGTACTCAGGACAAATTGGACAACAACTTTTGGGGTCCAATTTTCTTGGGAAAAATCAAAAATTGGGGAATAAAAAATCATTTTTGTGGAAATTTATTTATTTATTTTTTTTTTTTTTTCACACCCAGGCATTATAGTATTAATGATTTATAAAATGTTCAATAAAAACACTGAAAAACACCCAGGCATTATAAACTTTTGTGAAACACTTGGGGGATCAAAGTGCTCACAACAGATCTAGATAAGTTCCATAGGGGGTCTAGTTTCCAAAATGGTGTCACTTGTGAGGGGTTTCCACTGTTTAGGCGCATCAGGGGCTCTCCAAACGCGACATGGCGTCCAATCTCAATTCCAGCCAATTTTGGTTTGAAAAAGTCAAACGGCGCTCCTTCCCTTCCGAGACCGGCCGTGCACCCAAACAGTGGTTTTCCCCCACATATAGGGTATTGGCGTACTCAGGAGAAATTGCACAACAACTTTATCTGTCCATTTTCTCCTTTTAGGCTGGGGTCACACTAGCGACAAAATCGGACGACTGCAATGCGATGAAATATCGCATTGCAGTCGGACCTATGTGTCATGCTGTCTAATGATATGTATACAATGTCAGTAAACTATTAATACAGGAACAACACTCTATACAACAACTAGTATAGCAACATCAGCATGTAAGTATAGAATAGATTTACCTGACACGATATCTGCTGAACTCAGGGTTAATCTTGAGGACTTGATGAGCTGAAACAGGAAAGAGGTGGACCGGGATCTAACCTGACCCTAAACTGGGGTCCTAACTAATCCCTTACCTTGGAGGTACTGATAATGGTTCAGAGGTCCAAGTCTCCAACCTAACCCTGTCTCCTATCAGACCCTGAACCCTGTAATCAGTCCTAAGAAGGATCCTGACTACCACCAAAGGGATATGGGCTGATCTCAGCTAAATACACAGATTAGACATATAAGACAGACAGGATAACACTCGCTTGCATACACACTCAAACACCAAAGGAACATAAATGGTCTGGGAAATAAACTCTAACCAAGTTGAGCTTAGAACAACTAAGGAGCTCACAACTAAAGTCTATACAGATTCATTCCTATCTGTGGTCTGCATGAAGGTTTCACTGGCAACTCCCCAAGCAGACAACCAGGAATTTAAAGGAAACCAATCAACAAATAATCAATTGCAGCCGGGAGAAACTGCACCCAGTCCCAGAACCGAGCACAGACAGAATTAACTCCCTAGCTGCCAAACACAAAGAAACAGCAGCTCAGCTGTGAGAAGTCAAAATGTGCAACCGCGACAATCTTCGTGGCAATGCACACATGACAGTACCCCCCCTTCTACAAGGGGCCTCCGGACCCTCACGGCCAGGCCTGCCCGGGTGAGTTCTGTGGAATGTCCGAACCAAACGATCTGCGTTAACATCAGACGCAGGGACCCACGTCCTCTCCTCTGGACCATACCCCTTCCAATGCACCAAGTACTGAAGGGACCGGCGATTCAGACGTGAGTCAATGATCTTTGATACTTGAAATTCCAAGTTACCATTGACCAACACAGGAGGAGGAGGTAGAGGTGACGGTATGACTGGTGCCACATACCTTTTAAGTAATGACTTGTGGAACACATTATGAATTTTAAACGTAGGAGGGAGGTCCAGACGAAATGCCACAGGATTAATTATGGAACTGATCCTGTACGGCCCGATGAATCTGGGACCCAGTTTCCAGGAGGGCACTTTAAGTTTTATATTCCTGGTAGACAACCATACCAGATCGTTCACATTCAGATCTGGACCAGAAACTCTTCTCCTATCAGCCATACGTTTGTAACGGTTCCCCATCGCACTCAGATTATTCAATACACCTCTCCACACAGAAGCAAGTGACGACGAGAAACGCTCCTCCTCAGGAACCCCAGAAGGGCCCCCCCCATTGAAAGTACAAAACTGGGGATGGAAACCATATGCCCCAAAAAACGGGGACTTACCAGTGGACTCGCTCCGCCTGTTGTTAAGAGCGAACTCTGCCAGAGGCAAGAAAGAAGACCAGTCCTCTTGGTTCTCTGAGACAAAACACCGGAGATATGTCTCTAAGCTCTGATTCAGACGCTCTGTCTGACCATTGGTCTGCGGATGAAAAGCCGAGGAAAATGACAATTGCATCCCCCGACGTAAACAAAATGCCCTCCAAAATTTGGACACAAACTGAGACCCCCTATCTGACACCACATCAGAAGGCAACCCATGAAGTCTAACGATCTCCCTAATGAACACCTGCGCCAGAGTTTTAGCATTAGGGAGTGCAGGAAGAGCAATAAAATGTGCCATTTTGCTGAACCTGTCAACTACAACTAGTATGACAGTTTTACCTGAATACGTAGGAAGGTCCGTAATGAAGTCCATAGATAAATGAGTCCATGGACGCTCCGGAAGTTTCAAGGGTAAAAGGGTCCCAGACGGACGGGTATGAGGGGTTTTAGAGCGAGCACACACCCCACATGACGCGACAAAAGTTATAACATCTTTATTAGCATTAGGCCACCAAAACCGGCGAGAAAGGAGATCTAAAGTAGCCTTACTCCCTGGATGTCCTGCTAGAGCAGAATTATGATGTGCCTCAATAACCTTTTGTCTCAACAGATTTGGGACAAACAGTCTCCCTGGAGGTCCTGCAGGGGCGTCCCCCTGAGCCTCTAACACCTCCTCCTCAAGCTCAGAAAATACAGCCGACACTACCACCCCCTCCTGAAGGATAGGACTCGGGTCATCCGTTTTCCCGGCCCCTGGGAAACTGCGAGACAAGGCATCAGCCTTTACATTCTTAGACCCCGGGCGATAAGTGACGACAAAATTAAACCTGGTAAAAAACAACGACCATCGAGCTTGTCTGGAATTCAGACGCTTAGCGGATTCCAAATACAACAGGTTCTTGTGATCAGTAATAACGGTAACCGGGTGGACTGCCCCCTCCAAAAAGTGACGCCATTCTTCAAAAGCTAACTTAATGGCCAAAAGTTCCCTATTGCCGATATCATAATTCCTTTCGGCGGACGACAATTTCTTAGAAAAGAAAGCGCACGGATGCCATTTACCAGGGGACGGACCCTGGGACAATATAGCACCCACCCCTACGTCAGACGCATCCACCTCCACAATGAACGGCTGAGATACATCTGGTTGGATGAGAACGGGTGCCGAAGCAAAACATTTCTTCAAAGAGGAAAAGGCTTGGCAAGCTTTGTCCGACCATTTAGAAAAATCCGTCCCTTTTCTTGTCATGTCCGTGAGAGGTTTGACGACAGATGAGAAATTACAAATAAATTTCCGGTAGTAGTTAGCAAACCCCAAAAAACGCTGCAGAGCCATAAGATCCCCTGGCTGATCCCATTCAAGCACTGCTCTCACCTTTTCAGGGTCCATACGGAAACCGGAGGCTGACACCAAAAAACCCAAAAACTGAAGTTCCTGTACGGCAAATACACACTTCTCCAGTTTGGCGTATAGTTTATTGTCTCGCAAGATCTGCAACACCTGTCTCACATGCTCCTGATGAGACACAAGATCTGGCGAGTAAATTAAAATGTCGTCCAAATATACAACCACAAACAGCCCCACAAGGTGACGAAAAATGTCATTAACAAAATGTTGGAATACTGCTGGTGCAGTAGTCAGACCAAAAGGCATGACAAGGTTCTCATAATGTCCCTCCGGCGTGTTAAACGCCGTTTTCCACTCATCCCCCTCTTTTATCCTAATCAAATTATACGCCCCCCTGAGATCCAATTTAGAGAACCATTTGGCGCCAACAATTTGATTGAAGAGATCAGGAATAAGAGGGAGTGGATACGGATCTCGAACAGTAATCCGATTAAGTTCGCGGAAATCCAAGCAAGGGCGTAGGCCTCCATCTTTCTTCTTCACAAAGAAGAACCCCGCGGCTACTGGGGAAGATGAAGGTCTAATATGCCCTTTGGCCAGACTTTCAGAAATATAATCTTTCATAGCCTGCCTCTCAGGACCAGAAAGATTATACAACCTAGCTTTAGGCAACTTAGCATCAGGAAGGAGATTAATAGAGCAGTCATACACGCGATGAGGAGGCAACTCCTGACACCCCTCCTCAGAGAAAACATCCCCAAAATCCTCCAAAAAAGGAGGCAATGTACTAGGCACGACCGCACTGATGACTGTGTTCATGCAGTTGCTTTTGCAAAACTCACCCCATTGGCTTATTTCTCTGGACTGCCAATTAATCACAGGGTTATGTTTAACCAACCAAGGAAGTCCCAACACAATGGGAGTAGGTAGACCCTCCAACACATAACAAGATAATTGTTCCCTATGTATTGCCCCTACCCGAAGGTCAATGTTATGAACCTCGTGAACAAAGCTACCTTGGCCGAGAGGCCTGGCGTCAATGGAGAATATAGGGATCGGTTTGACCAATACACTCAGATGCATACCTTGAGCCTGAGCAAACTGAGCGTCAACCAGATTAGCCCCGGAACCACTATCAAGAAGAACAGACAATCTCTCCACTCTCGTACCAACTACCACCTCCACTGGTACAAGGAACTGAGAAGAACTGGCGGATGAAATACATACTCCCAGGTTGTCGTCCACCACACAACCTGGGATTAACAGTTTTCCGGCGACTTTTGGCTCAACAAGGCACGGGATGGACATTCTCCAACAAAATGTCCCTCTTTCCCGCAGAAAAAACATCTTCTAGTCCTGCGGCGTACCGCCAATCCCCTCCTACGAAATGATGTCCCTCCCAACTGCATAGGCTCATCCGAACAGACAAGGGGAACCTCAACATAAGGGACTTTAGTGGTAGGTGGAGAAACAACAGGGAGTGGGGTTACCTCACCCCTCTCCCGAAGCCGTCTATCAGTACGGATAGCTAAGGCCATAGCAGCCTCCAGAGAAGGAGGAGACTCATACTGAGCCAAAACGTCTTTTAATTTATCAGAAAGCCCATGACAAAACTGGCTCCTAAGAGCTGGGTCATTCCACTGAGTATCTGTGGCCCATCTACGAAACTCAGAAGCAAATTCCTCTGCCGGACGATCTCCCTGCTGTATCTTACGTAATTTAGTCTCAGCAAGAGAGACCCGATCTGGGTCATCATATACCAATCCCAGGGCAGTAAAAAATTGATCTACAGACAGTAGAGCCGGGGATCCCGGAGGAAGGGAAAATGCCCAGGATTGAGGGTCCCCTTGCAGAAGTGAGATAACAATTCCCACTCTCTGCTCCTCACTCCCTGATGATCGAGGCCGAAGCCGAAAATACAATTTACATGCCTCCCGGAAGGTGAAAAATTTGTCTCGCCCACCAGTGAACCTGTCCGGGAGAGCTACTTTAGGTTCAACTCTGGTTTGCTCCGGGGGAGACAAAACTTTGGACTTAATGTCCGTCAGCTCCATGGATAATCCCTGCAACTGCAGAGCCAGCTGGGCTACTGGATCCATGGTAACTGGAGATAATTTTTATGGCCAGTGAAAATGTCACGCTGTCTAATGATATGTATACAATGTCAGTAAACTATTAATACAGGAACAACACTCTATACAACAACTAGTATAGCAACATCAGCATGTAAGTATAGAATAGATTTACCTGACACGATATCTGCTGAACTCAGGTTAATCTTGAGGACTTGATGAGCTGAAACAGGAAAGAGGTGGACCGGGATCTAACCTGACCCTAAACTGGGGTCCTAACTAATCCCTTACCTTGGAGGTACTGATAATGGTTCAGAGGTCCAAGTCTCCAACCTAACCCTGTCTCCTATCAGACCCTGAACCCTGTAATCAGTCCTAAGAAGGATCCTGACTACCACCAAAGGGATATGGGCTGATCTCAGCTAAATACACAGATTAGACATATAAGACAGACAGGATAACACTCGCTTGCATACACACTCAAACACCAAAGGAATATAAATGGTCTGGGAAATAAACTCTAACCAAGTTGAGCTTAGAACAACTAAGGAGCTCACAACTAAAGTCTATACAGATTCATTCCTATCTGTGGTCTGCATGAAGGTTTCACTGGCAACTCCCCAAGCAGACAACCAGGAATTTAAAGGAAACCAATCAACAAATAATCAATTGCAGCCGGGAGAAACTGCACCCAGTCCCAGAACCGAGCACAGACAGAATTAACTCCCTAGCTGCCAAACACAAAGAAACAGCAGCTCAGCTGTGAGAAGTCAAAATGTGCAACCGCGACGATCTTCGTGGCAATGCACACATGACACTATGTTAATCTATGGAGCAGCTCCCAGTATCAGATTTTTTGTGGTCCGTTTTAAACGTCCGAGTGCAATCGCAGCATGCTGCGATTGTCACCGATTGTGGGTCGACTATCGCCAATGCAAGTCAATGGGAGCGCTGAAAAATCTGATTACAAACGGACCGCACGTGTGACTTGCGATTAAATCGCACCGGTGTCCTTTAGAAAAGCCGGCAATTCATCCCCGGCTATACTGTAAAATCACACTGACAGCTTTATTAAAGAATAGAATCAATACATATACACACATAGAATACATATATATATATATGTCATTGTGACATATATATATATACATATATTTATAGTTCCTAGACTTCTACATACTGTAATAGCCGCTAATTCAATTGCCGGCTTTTGTGAAATCACAGAAGCCGACATGAAATGATACATTGTTTAGACACAGTTAACCATGTAATTTCCTGTATTTTGATATATGGTTTGAACTTACAATTACATAAGTGTATGTGTACAAAATTTCAGACATGTAGGGGTTAATTAAAGGTGTAAATTCGTTGTAAAAAAAATGCGGGGGTTCCCGCTGTATTTTCTCCACCAGACAGACAAAGCAAGCGAGTGGGGGCAGATAATAATAGCCTAGGGAGGGTACATTTTTTTTGTGCCCCCCCTGGCTACTGACATCTGCCCCCAGACACCCCAGAAAGGGCAAATCTAATTAGAGATTTGACACATTTTTTTTTACAACGAATTTACACCTTTAATTAACCCCTACATTTCTGAAATTTTGTACACATACACTTATGTAATTGTAAGTTCAAACCATATATCAAAATACAGGAAATTACATGGTTAACTCTGTGTAAACAATGTATCATTTCATGTCGGCTTCTGTGATTTCACAAAAGCCGGCAATTGAATTAGCGGCTATTACAGTATGTAGAAGTCTAGGAACTATAAATATATATATATATACACATGTCACAGTGACATGTGTATATATATATATGTGTTCTATGTGTATATATCTATTCTTTCTATTGAGATTTAAATACTATTCTTTTGGATCCATTATATGTCATTTTTGCAAGCCTGCGAGAAATTCTCGCAATTCGGATGTAAATCGGATGTGACAACTACGGTCAGATGCGACTAAATCGCATCAACTACAAAAAATCGGATGCTAGTCGCATCAATGTTCATGAAATTTTAATCCGATTATCGACCGACTAAAACGGTCAGATTTTTTACTCGGTGTGTGTGACTCCAGCCTTACCGTTGTGAAAGTAAAAAAAAGTTTGTAAAAGATCATTTTTGTGACTAAAAAGTTAAATATTAATTTTTTCCTTCCACGTTGCTTCAGCTCCTGTGAAGCACCTGAAGGGTTAATAAACTTCTTGAATGTGGTTTTGAGTACCTTGAGGGGTGCAGTTTTTAGAATGGTGTCACTTTTGGGTATTTTCTGCCATATAGACCCCTCAAAGTCACTTCAAATATGAGGTGGTCCCTAAAAAAATGGCTTTGTAAATTTTGTTGTAAAAATGAGAAATCGCTGGTCAACTTTTAACCCTTATAACTTCCTAACAAAAAAAAATTTTGGTTCCAAAATTGTGCTGATGTAAAGTAGACATGTGGTAAATATTATTTATTAACTATTTTGTGTGACATATTTCTCTGTTTTAAGGGAATAAAAATTAAAAGTTTGAAAATCGCAAAATTTTGTTAACGCCGTTGTCATAGCAACTGGACCCCCGCCCACTCGGCCGGAGAGCGCTGAGACACATGGGGCCCCATGGAAACAAGCGCCTCCAGCACAGCAGTCCAGGAGGCCGGAAGTACGAAATACAGACATGTGCAATAGTATCAGCGCAATTGTCACACAGACCGGAAGTATGTCGTGCGAACATGCTCAGTAATGTCTACGGCTGCCATCTTGTTGAAGAAAATACAGCACAATACTGCCACATCAATTGGACATGCACACAATACATACAGCGGCCATGTTATTGTAGAACATGAAGCGCTGCTTGTATTTAAATCCTTACTAACAAAAGTTAGCGATTGTATAGGTAAGTATTTAGCAAACAGGGTAACTGCCAATGGATCAGGAGATATATAAGGCTAGTCTTAACAAACAAATAATGAATACCAATGAAAAACAAATAAGAAAAATATGCAGCACAATATAAATGTATATACACACAACCCTAGCAGAATGTGGGCTAAGACATAATAGAAATATTCAAATCAAATAACATTATATTTACTTCCATTATCTCAGACCATTGAATTAAGATAAGACTCATATAGTCATAAACGTTGGAAAACCATTTTACAGAACTTAAAAAACTATATAATGTATGAAAAAATGGTATGCGTGACGATAGTACAGATTTCAAATACAATATTACAAGAACATACAATATAGATGATCCACGACGATCACTTTGTGGTGGTAATATGTGCTCTGGTCATGGTGTTGTGGTAATTGTTCCTTGTATGTGATATTATTCCGTCACTGTCGTGGTAATATGTGGTCTGGTCATGGTGTTGTGGTAATTGTTCCTTGTATGTGATATTATTCAGTCACTGTGGTGGTAATATGTGCTCTGGTCATGGTGTTGTGGTATTTGTTCCTTGTATGTGATATTATTCCGTCACTGTTGTGGTAATATGTGGTCTGGTCATGGTGTTGTGGTAATTGTTCCTTGTATGTGATATTATTCCGTCACTGTCGTGGTAATATGTGGTCTGGTCATGGTGTTGTGGTAATTGTTCCTTGTATGTGATATTATTCCATCACTATCGTGGTAATATGTGCTCTGGTCATGGTGTTGTGGTATTTGTTCCTTGTATGTGATATTATTACGTCACTGTCGTGGTAATATGTGGTCTGGTCATGGTGTTGTGGTAATTGTTCCTTGTATGTGATATTATTCAGTCACTGTGGTGGTAATATGTGCTCTGGTAATGGTGTTGTGGTAATTGTTCCTTGTATGTGATATTATTCGATCACTGTGGTGGTAATATGTGCTCTGGTCATGGTGTTGTGGTATTTGTTCCTTGTATGTGATATTATTCAGTCACTGTGGTGGTAATACGTGCTCTGGTCATGGTGTTGTGGTAATTGTTCCTTGTATGTGGTATTATTCGATCACTGTGGTGGTAATATGTGGTCTGGTCATGGTGTTGTGGTAATTGTTCCTTGTATGTGATGTTATTCGAATCACTGTGGTGGTAATATGTGCTCTGGTCATGGTGTTGTGGTATCTGTTCCTTGTATGTGATATTATTCAGTCACTGTGGTGGTAATATGTGGTCTGGTCATGGTGTTGTGGTAATTGTTCCTTGTATGTGATATTATTCCGTCACTGTCGTGGTAATATGTGCTCTGGTCATGGTGTTGTGGTATTTGTTCCTTGTATGTGATATTATTCCGTCACTGTCGTGGTAACATGTGCTCTGGTCATGGTGTTGTGGTATTTGTTCCTTGTATGTGATATTATTCCGTCACTGTCTGGTAATATGTGGTCTGGTCATGGTGTTGTAGTAATTGTTCCTTGTATGTGATATTATTCCGTCACTGTCGTGGTAATATGTGCTCTGGTCATGGTGTTGTGGTATTTGTTCCTTGTATGTGATATTATTCCGTCACTGTCGTGGTAATATGTGGTCTGGTCATGGTGTTGTGGTAATTGTTCCTTGTATGTGATATTATTCAGTCACTGTGGTGTAATATGTGCTCTGGTCATGGTGTTGTGGTATTTGTTCCTTGTATGTGATATTGTTCAGTCACTGTGGTGGTAATAAAGTGGTCTGGTCATGGTGTTGTGGTATTTGTTCCTTGTATGTGGTGTTATTCAGTCACTATGTGGTGGTAATATGTGGTCCGGCCATGGTGTTGTGGGTAATTGTTCCTTGTATGTGATATTATTCGATCACTGTGGTGGTAATATGTGCTCTGGTCATGGTGTTGTGGTAATTGTTTCCTTGTATGTGATATTATTCAGTCACTGTG
>JARQOD010002993.1:0-70137 GCA_033576555.1 Oophaga sylvatica
GTAAAAAGGCTATATGATGTCTGAGTAATAATAGACTGTGTCAATTACAATTCATTCCACCACTGACAACAACTGCAGTATCCACCACTGACAGCCACGACTGCAGTATTCACCACTGACAGCCACAACTGCAGTATCTGAACCGACAGACACAATGGCAGAGGACGATGATCCTATGATGCTGATATGAACTGTGTTATCACGCTTTTATCACGTTCCAGTGGTTTCCTATCACCTATGAAGCTTCAATGAAAGCTGGTGAACAATAAGTTGTCAGGAAACTACAACCCTGACATGAGTCCTGTGCATTAGGACTAAGGACTGGTTGTGGTGCTATCTTTAGCAAGGAAGAGTCATTTTAACCCTTGCTTTGCTGACCAAAGATGTCACACCTGTTCCAAGACCAGTGCGGATGGCATGGAGGATTCCAGAAATATCCAAGGCGAGCCAATGTTAAGTCCAGGTCTTTAAAGGTGACACTGCTCAGATATTAAAGCTTCATTTCATCAATGGACTTTGTTTTCTTATCAACATTTGAATTTATGGACTTGATGGACACATGACACACGGTCTCCACAATATCTACATGTTATTTCAAAGGAATTATCATATAAAGACTGTGTTTTCAAAGAATCAAGAACAAGACGTCAAGATGAAGACCAGATGACATCAGATGATGATGACTGGACCCGAGATGCTTCGATTTAGGTTTAGGAAAGTATAAGACATATATTTTATATGAATATTGGTCACGGCTTACCATAACATGAATTCACATAATTATGTTATTGAGTGCATATAACAATAATCTGATATTATTATGATTATTATTATTATTATGGAAATTAAATTATTTTTGCCAAAGAAGAAGAAAAAGAAGAAAGAAGATCTGATTATCCTAAAGATGAAATTCTCTACTTTGAGGGTTCCAATTAATGTCTATCACCCTCAAAAGGGGGAATTGTTAAATATTAATTATTGATTATGGATTTATTCTTTATACATTCAATTCTGTACCAAGCACGTTAACGATCGCTGACATTACAAATGCTATTTCTGTATGGTAAAGTGTCATCTCCATATACAGAGACCACGTGATCTAAGGGATTTTTAATAATGGCTACACGAAGGGGAGCTCGGGGGCTTTCTCTACAGACACTTTACTCTGACAAGAACTATGATGAATGAACAGCCAGCTGCCATGTAACCACGTGTTGCTTCCTTAAGACGCTGCGGAGAAACAGAATGTCATTTTACCATTCAGGACACCAAGGAAAGATGTGTACAAGCTTTGCTATGGACAAATGGACAATATCTACGTAACTATTTCACTCATTTTATGTTTCCTGTAATGATGTTTTTTTGGTAAACAGTCCAATAAACCACTACATTTTTTTTTATAAGAAACGTGACGTTTTCTTTAAAGTATCGCATCTGGTAACAAGTCCTTGAAAAATATACTTAAAATAAGCATTTTTAACACTGCACCTGCCTTATACCCCCACATCCTGACTTATTCCCCCCACGACCTGCCCTGCAGAAACACCTGCACCTGCCTTATACCCCACATCCTGACTTATTCCCCCCACGTCCTGCCCTGCAGAAACACCTGCACCTGCCTTATACCCCACATCCTGACTTATTTCCCCCACGTCCTGCCCTGCAGAAACACCTGCACCTGCCTTATACCCCACATCCTGACTTATTCCCCCCACGTCCTGCCCTGCAGAAACACCTGCACCTGCCTTATACCCCACATCCTGACTTATTCCCCCCACGTCCTGCCCTGCAGAAACACCTGCACCTGCCTTATACCCCACATCCTGACTTATTCCCCCCACGTCCTGCCCTGCAGAAACACCTGCACCTGCCTTATACCCCCACATCCTGACTTATTCCCCCCACGTCCTGCCCTGCAGAAACACCTGCACCTGCCTTATACCCCACATCCTGACTTATTCCCCCCACGTCCTGCCCTGCAGAAACACCTGCACCTGCCTTATACCCCCACATCCTGACTTATTCCCCCCACGTCCTGCCCTGCAGAAACACCTGCACCTGCCTTATACCCCCACATCCTGACTTATTCCCCCCACGTCCTGCCCTGCAGAAACACCTGCACCTGCCTTATACCCCCACATCCTGACTTATTCCCCCCACGTCCTGCCCTGCAGAAACACCTGCACCTGCCTTATACCCCACATCCTGACTTATTCCCCCCACGTCCTGCCCTGCAGAAACACCTGCACCTGCCTTATACCCCCACATCCTGATTTATTCCCCCCACGTCCTGCCCTGCAGAAACACCTGCACCTGCCTTATACCCCACATCCTGACTTATTCCCCCCACGTCCTGCCCTGCAGAAACACCTGCACCTGCCTTATACCCCCACATCCTGACTTATTCCCCCCACGTCCTGCCCTGCAGAAACACCTGCACCTGCCTTATACCCCCACATCCTGACTTATTCCCCCCACGTCCTGCCCTGCAGAAACACCTGCACCTGCCTTATACCCCACATCCTGACTTATTCCCCCCACGTCCTGCCCTGCAGAAACACCTGCACCTGCCTTATACCCCCACATCCTGACTTATTCCTCCCACGTCCTGCCCTGCAGAAACACCTGCACCTGCCTTATACCCCCACATCCTGACTTATTCCCCCCACGTCCTGCCCTGCAGAAACACCTGCACCTGCCTTATACCCCACATCCTGACTTATTCTCCCCACGTCCTGCCCTGCAGAAACACCTGCACCTGCCTTATACCCCCACATCCTGCCTTATTCCCCCCACGTCCTGCCCTGCAGAAACACCTGCACCTGCCTTATACCCCCACATCCTGACTTATTCCCCCCACGTCCTGCCCTGCAGAAACACCTGCACCTGCCTTATACCCCACGTCCTGACTTATTCCCCCCACGTCCTGCCCTGCAGAAACACCTGCAGCTGCCTTATACCCCACATCCTGACTTATTCCCCCCACGTCCTGCCCTGCAGAAACACCTGCACCTGCCTTATACCCCCCATCCTGACTTATTCCCCCCACGTCCTGCCCTGCAGAAACACCTGCACCTGCCTTATACCCCCACATCCTGACTTATTCCCCCCACGTCCTGCCCTGCAGAAACACCTGCACCTGCCTTATACCCCCACATCCTGACTTATTCCCCCCACGTCCTGCCCTGCAGAAACACCTGCACCTGCCTTATACCCCCACATCCTGACTTATTCCCCCCACGTCCTGCCCTGCAGAAACACCTGCACCTGCCTTATACCCCCACATCCTGACTTATTCCCCCCACGTCCTGCCCTGCAGAAACACCTGCACCTGCCTTATACCCCCACATCCTGACTTATTCCCCCCACGTCCTGCCCTGCAGAAACACCTGCACCTGCCTTATACCCCACATCCTGACTTATTCCCCCCACGTCCTGCCCTGCAGAAACACCTGCACCTGCCTTATACCCCACATCCTGACTTATTCCCCCCACGTCCTGCCCTGCAGAAACACCTGCACCTGCCTTATACCCCACATCCTGACTTATTCTCGCCACGTCCTGCCCTGCAGAAACACCTGCACCTGCCTTATACCCCACATCCTGACTTATTCCCCCCACGTCCTGCCCTGCAGAAATTCCTGCACCTGCCTTATACCCCACATCCTGACTTATTCCTCCCACGTCCTGCCCTGCAGAAACACCTGCACCTGCCTTATACCCCACATCCTGACTTATTCCCCCCACGTCCTGCCCTGCAGAAACACCTGCACCTGCCTTATACCCCCACATCCTGACTTATTCCCCCCACGTCCTGCCCTGCAGAAACACCTGCACCTGCCTTATACCCCACATCCTGACTTATTCCCCCCACTATGTCACAACATACCATTCCCCACAAACCTCACTACCTCCCAGTCCCCATCATTATTTATCGTCATTTCCCCCTAGTATCAGTGTAATTGTTTTCCCCTAATTCACCTTTTTTCTCTCTGGCCAGTCCCTTCATGAATCCCCCTCTTGCCTCTCTGCGGGGGCGCTTGTGTCCGGGTGCATACATTCACATGTGTGCTGGCATTGGGCACTTAATAAACATTTTTGTGTTATTTTCTACGTCCACACTATATAAATGTCAGGGATATGAATATTTGTCAGGAGTTTCTTAATCCCACAGATCCCTGATATCACAGGTCGGGAAGGTCACGAGTACCCTCCCTGCTGTGGTCTCTGTAGCGAACAGCTCTCTGCTGCCCCCTATCGTCCAGACAAATACACGATTGGCCGACGATCAGCGGAGAAGGTCGCAGCCTGTTCACACCACTAGGCCGGCTGTCAGTAAATTAACGGTGAGCGTACGGCGTATACACCTCCAGATTCCAGCACATGGAATATGTGTACACACCCCGGTACGGTCACAGCTAACTCTCCGATGACCCCAGACTACTCGCCGTCACCACTGATCTGTTTCGTTCGATTAGACGCCATTAACGGCAGCTATCACTTCGAGGCGCAGTTTACAGAACAGAAGGAACAGAATTATTACATTTTATATTTAATCCAAAGGGAGGCAGTGCTTATGAAAAGGGGGACAAAACAATACAGCATAAATAGTTACATAAAATAAAAGGGATCATCAGGAGAACTTACTACACCGATCACAGACGATCCAGTTTAGCTGAAGGAGAGCGCTTCGATTTGTCCATCAATAATGGAGTCCCTACACACATGACATGTGGCTCTCTGCACGAATGCTGATGATAATTGGGATTGATCTTTTATCAGACCCCGAGTCCCACCCAGACACCCCTCTATGATGACCTCACAAGGGCCCGGTTGTGGGCCGCACTCAGCCCTTCATAAGTTTAGGAAATCCTAATTCATGTAATAAGGCTGTGGTTCCACGGTCCGGAACCACAGCGCTTTGGACGGAGCGGAAATTCCGCTCCGTCTAAGCCCCGCCCCCTTTATGACGCGCGATCTTTCCGGAGGTATTCAGGACACCTCCGGAAAGAGCGCAGGGCTACATAGCCCTGTGTGAAATTCTGTTGCGGCGACGCACCGTCGCCGCAACACGCGAGGACATGCTGCGGTCTAAAAAGACGCGCCGCATGTCCGTTTACGCAGGTCTTCCGCCTGCGTATTGTTACGCATAGTGGAGACGGGATTTCTTGAAATCCCCTCCACTATGCTGTAACATCTGGACGCTGCGTGTTTGGCGCTGCGCCAGCGCACAGCGCCAAACACGCAGCGTTTACTGATCGTGGAAACTCACCCTAACTCCTCATAGAGCGATCACAGAAGGTCGAGACCGATGTCATCTGTGAAGAAACCAGATTGTGTCTTAATTTCCCAGACAACAGAAAGGTGACAACAAAAGGGACCTTCACACAGTGTGGGGGCAGAGGCGTAGCTAGAGGTTTAGTGGAGGTGGGTGAAACATCTGAGTGGGACCCTAACTGGTAACCCTGATTACAGCTACAGTGGCGCCCCCTAATAGTGGATGTAGGCGAACCTCAGCTGATGACCACGGCGATACTAAAAAAAAATCACTATACAAAGCCCAGCACTGATCTTACCGCCATATAGTGACCATATAGTGGTAGATACTAGTGCTACAGAACATATGTGTAGCCCTGGTACACAATACCAGGAGGATGAGTGGAGAGGTAACAGTTAAGGTCTCTTCATGACATCATGTACACTTCTGACACACCCAGCAGGGGTGTGGAAGGGAGTGATTTTCTAGTCAGTCAGTTTCCTGTCCTTGGACAGAGTAGACGTGTCCAGTTTGAGCCTGTCATCAGTTCAGAACGTGGAGGCTGGTACAGGTGGTTTAGTTCACCTTAGCCTAGTCAGAGCTGTGCCCCACTGGAAGAAAGACTGAACTATCTATTAAGAGTCGAGCAAATCGAAGGGCAAAGTGGAAGGAAGATTATTGGAAAAGTCCTGCACATTGCTACCGGTTACTGGAGACCGAAGGATCACTATTAGCTACAAGCATAGTGAAGAGAAAACCAGAGATTTACCGGACTCTAGGTCGCGGCAAACACCCCCTTATAGTCAGTACGTAACTGGGGTCAGGGGAAGTGAAGACTTTGAGTCTCTGCAGGACAAAATAAGGATTCAGCTCCCTCATAGAAAGGCTCCTAACACTAAATTGACTGGGAAGCACAGCTTTGGATAAGCTGGAATCATAGAGGGGACTACGCTTCAGGCTGGTTGGACTCATCTTCATTGGACAGTAAAGGAGGCCCCTAAGTTGCTTAGCTGTTGCCTCAAAGCTCATCCTCCACCAACCCCATCAGCCTCCCTGGGACCTGCTTGAACATCTTACAAGTAAAGGTATGGAAAGACGCTGACCGTGTGAGACTGAGTTATTATTGCATGCCTGCACAATCCCTACCTAACTCCCGATCTGAGGGACCAGTCCCACCTGTAGGGGACCCGACATCTAGCTGCATCACCATCCCCTCAGAGATCTACAGCAGCGCTGGTATAAATTACCAGAAGACTACAGGTGGCGTCACGAACTGTATATAAATAACCCCTGTAAATATTCCCCCCAACATACGCCAGACCGCCAGGGCCACAGACCGAGCCACCGCTACCTGTGACAATCCCCATAGACTTCTACGGGCTCGGCTCTGAGTACCCCATTGCCCTGGTAACCCACAATTGTGGTGGCGGGTCGACACAAAAACTTGGCGTCACGAACAGGATACGAAACTTGCAGCATTGCGAGCCCTGTGTGCCTGTGGAGTGTTTTTGCGAAAAAGACTGTTGCTGTTGTTTGGCGCCAAATACCGCCATATTTGCCGCCAGATTCGCGCCCTAAGGCGTTGGAGAAGAAGGTGGGCGTACCTGAAAGAGCGCGCAAAGTCTTGGACACGCCCCCGGCTCTGACTCATCGCAGGTCCTGCAACAGGAAGTGAACGCTCTGACATCAGAGCGCCTGCGACGAAGGTCCTGTTCCCACTGCGGTGCCTGTGAAGTAGCAGCATCTGAAACCGGTAGGCTCCGTTTAACCAAGGGGGCGCTAAGATGTCACAACAACCGGCTGACAGTGCGGCCCCAGCCGGAGTCCCCAATCCCGCACCGTCTGGTATTGTAGCGCCAGATGGGGGTGCAGGCCCAGCACCCAGTCCGGTAGTCCCGATCATGCCACTAACGCTCCCATATATGCCTGGGGCGAAATGGCTTCCCCAATACAGCGGTGGGCCAGGCACATTAGCAGGCTTCAAGCGGAAGTTATGCAGCATCCTAGAAATG
Source organism: Oophaga sylvatica (assembly GCA_033576555.1). NCBI lineage: Eukaryota > Metazoa > Chordata > Amphibia > Anura > Dendrobatidae > Oophaga > Oophaga sylvatica. Next base: position 7,270 of record JARQOD010002993.1, read on the forward strand.
TACTCCATGCCTGAGAGACAAAAAGCTGCTGTGCTAATAGGGCAGCTAACTGGCGCTGCTGAGAGGGAAGTGGAGACTTGGGATACCGTTGATCAGGAGTCGGTACCTGCGATCTTCCTTAAGCTGCATGCCATATTTGAAGACCGCACAGAAACGGATCTCCGGATGGCCTTCTATCACTGTTCACAACAGCCAGGTGACAGCATCCGGGACTATGCTTGCCGACTACAGGGAGCCCTGAGAGCCCTCAAACAAATTAACAATTTAAATGCTATCGACGAGAATAGAATGCTGAAAGAACAATTTATACAGGGATTGAGATCCCCAGAGGAATGCCGAACTGTAAATTGGTGGTCCTTAGATCATCCGGATGCTACCTTTGATGCCCTAAAGGACATGGCAATAAAAGGGCTGCGGCCCCTGGGCAAACCTGAGGTGGCAACCCAACATCATCAGGCTGAAGTCACTCCGGAACCGGCAGTAACCCCCTTTTCCCCGCTAGTGGCTGAAGCCAAAGCGCAGGTGACACCTCCTAGTGAATTGGACTGTCTGCGCTCAGAGGTGCGCCAGCTGACTAAAAATCTGGCCGCTGTGATGAGTGCCCTGCAGCTGCGGAAAGAGGAGGAAGGAAAGATCTTGTTAGCTGACTGCCCAGAGGACGTTCCGTGGATGCACCGGAGAAGAAAGAAGACGTCGCCCCCCCGGAGGAGGACAACGCCACCCCCAGGAGCAACCTCTGATCAACACCCTTCTCGTCGAGAGATCGTCTGTTATCGCTGCAACCGGAAAGGTCATCTGTCTCCACAGTGTCCTTTAAACGGGCAGAACCTGGGTCCAAGGGCCAACACCCAGGAGAATACCCGTCAGGCCCCCTAGACTGGAACCGCAGGTATGTGGGCGGGCGACCCTACCTGTCTATTATTCTAGATGGTATTGCTGTTCCAGCATTGTTAGACACTGGGTCCCAGGTGACCCTAATACCTGATGCTCTATATACCAAGTACTGGTCAATGGACAGTCTTAAACCTCCGAGCCTTGACTTTACTGTGTATGCTTCGAATGGTCTTCCTGTAGAAGTACTCGGAACAAAATGTGTAGATGTAAAGGTGGGCAGAGAGGAGTTGAAAGACCAAGGGCTTCTGGTAGTAAAGACTGTAAATGAGGAGAACGGTTTAAATATCATTTTGGGTACTAACATTATCGGTAATTGTTTGGGAGAAGTTGTGTTCTTACTCCAACAGCTCGCTGAGATTGCCCGACCAAGGCAGAGAGGAGTAATCCAAAGAGAGATCCGGGCCCTGGTGTGTCAGCAGCAAGCGAAGCTTACAGACGGCGAAATTGGTAATGTACGGGTCACTGACTCAGATCCTATTGTGATACCCCCAATGAGTGAAATGATCATTTGGTGCAGGGCAGCCATAGGTCTGAGAGGACAGAATTACCAAGCTGTAGTAGAACCCCACCATTCAGAACATAGACCTACACTTATGACTGCTAGAGGAGTAGTAGAGGTGGTGAATGGAAGAGTACCGTACGGCTTCTCAATTGGGAGATGATGAGGTAAATTTACCCCGTTATGCAACCATTGCTAAACTTCATGCTGTTGATAATAATTCTATTCTCCCGGCTGAGTCCTTAGACTCCTGTCAAATAGAGGAGGACAATGACCCAGCAACCCAGGTGGCGGAATGGTGTCAGCAACTCCATGTTGGGACGGACACCACTCCCGCTCACCAGAAGCAAGGGGTATTACGGGTGGTGCAAGAGTACGCCCAAGTGTTTAGCAAAAATCCACTTGATTTTGGGACAATTAAGGGAGTACAACATCATATCCCTACTGGCAGTCATCCTCCCATCAAGGAGCGGTATAGGCCCATACCTCCAGCTCATTATCAGAAGGCTAAAGAAATGTTGAATGATATGAAGAAAGCTGGGGTGATAAGGGATAGTTGTAGCCCCTGGGCAGCCCCTCTAGTTCTGGTTAAAAAGAAAGATGGTAGCTTGAGAATGTGTGTGGATTACAGGCAGGTGAACCGCATAACACACAAAGATGCATACCCGCTACCACGTATAGAGGAATCATTAGCTGCTCTGAAAACGGCTAACTACTTTGCTACCCTTGATCTGACTAGTGGTTACTGGCAAGTGGCTGTGGCTGAGGAGGATCGTGAGAAAACGGCTTTCACCACCCCAATGGGGCTCTGTGAGTTCGACCGAATGCCGTTTGGGCTCAGTAGTGCCCCAGGAACATTTCAGAGAGTGATGGAAAACTGTCTGGGACATCTCAATTTTGAAACCGTGCTGCTATACCTAGACGACGTCATCGTGTACTCCAAGACATATGAGGACCATCTGAAGCACCTGGCAGAAGTATTTGAGTCCCTGTCCAGGTACGGGATGAAGTTGAAACCCTCAAAATGCCATCTACTCAAACAGAAGGTACAATACTTGGGGCACATCGTCAGTTCGGAAGGAGTAGCGCCGGACCCAGAGAAAGTCACTGCTATCCAGAAGTGGCCGGAGCCGAAGAACCTCAAGGAAGTGCGACAGTTCCTGGGACTAACGGTTACTACAGAAGGTTCGTGAAAGATTACACGAAGAAGGCAGCTCCTTTACAGGACCTCCTGGTAGGACAATCTTTAAAGAGCAGAAACCCTCCCTTTAATTGGGGTAAAGAACAGGCTGAAGCATTCCAAAAGATGAAAGAGATCCTGACAGGTGATGAGATCTTAACCTATCCTGATTACAGCCAACCGTTCCTGTTGTACACCGACGCCAGTAATGAAGGGCTGGGAGCAGTTCTCAGTCAGAAGCAGAATGGCCAAGAAAAAGTCATCGCTTATGCTAGCAGAAAACTCAGGCCAACGGAGAGGAATCCGGAAAATTATAGCAGCTTCAAGCTGGAGTTTCTGGCGCTGGTCTGGGCCATTACTGAAAGATTTAAGCACTATCTGGCCTCCAATAAGTTCACGGCGTACACAGACAACAACCCGTTAACGCACCTGGAAACCGCCAAGCTGGGTGCCATGGAGCAGCGATGGATGGCCCGGTTGTCCAATTACCAGTTTACTATCAAGTACCGGGCAGGTCGAAAGAATGCTAATGCTGATGCGTTGTCCCGAATGCCGCATGACTCTGACACGGAAGAAGAATCGGACGACCTGGAAGAAATTGAGCTACCCGCGTTCCATCGAAATGGGGTAGTCCACGAGCATCGAGTCCACAGAAAGCAGTATGGTGCAACATTAAATCCTTTACCCCATCACAGCTGGAAAGAGACTCAGGACAGTGATCCAGTGGTCAGCCGCATCAAGGAGTTGTTAAAACAGGAAGGTTCCTCCTTGGAAAAGGATGCACCTATGTCAGCCAAGCTCCTGTGGAACGAGAAAAGCAGGTTGTTCCTATACCGTGAGAAGTTGTGCAGGAGATACGTCAATCCCAGAACCCATGAAATGGTCTGGCAAATAGTGGTCCCCAAGGCAGACGTCCCAATGGTGCTGGAAGCATACCACGATCAAGCAGGACACTTTGGCTGGAGAAAGCTGGAGACCCTGTTGAGATGCCGGTTCTACTGGGTAGGGATGCGCAGCTCCATCGAAAGGTGGTGTCGGAACTGTGGACCCTGTGGTCTCAGAAGAAAGGACTACGGAAGTCAGAAGGCCCCCCTGCAACCTATCCGGACGACTCGTCCCCTGGAGATTGTGGCCCTGGACCACGTCAAATTGTCGCCAAGTAGATCTGGATACTCATACGCCTTGACCATGGTGGACCATTACTCCAGATTTCTGGTGGTTGTTCCAGTGAAAGACCAGACCGCAGTGACGGCCGCGAAGACCTTTCAAGCAAGTTTCTGCAGACCGCATGGGTATCCGGAGCAAGTATTAACCGATCAGGGACCTGCTTTCGAAGCTGATTTATTCAAGGAATTCTGTCACATGTACGGGTGCAAGAAAATAAGAACAACACCATATCACCCTCAAACCAACGGTCTTTGTGAAAAGATGAACCATATTGTCCTTGACTTGTTGAGATCCATACCGTTGGAAGACAGGAATCGATGGCCGGATTTACTACCTGATTTGGTTGATTTGTATAACCATATACCTGTAAGCTCAACTAACTGCACTCCAGCCTATCTTATGAGAACAAGGCCCGGAAAACTACCAATGGATCTAGAACTTGGAGTGGTAGAACCGGAGGCAGACGACGCTGTTGAAAACTGGGACGTCAATCGGCAAGAGCAATACAGAAGAGTACAAATCTGTGTGGAGGAAAGTCTCAATAAGGCACGGGAGAAACAGGAAGATGTTTACAACCGAAATGCTCCTGCCAAGCCTTTGATGCCTGGAGAGGTAGTCTTAAAGAGAAAGAGGAAGATGCACAAATTGGATAATCAGTGGGAGCAAGAACCCTACGTCATACAAGATTCTAAATATGACAACAGAAAAGTTTGTGTCGTCAGTAAGGACGGAGGAAGAACAACAACCACTGTGTCCAGAGATCATTTGAAGTTGTGTCCAGAACACTTAAAGAGTTGTGAAAAGAACCCTGTCCTCAATCAAGGAGAAAGAAAGGAAGAGGTCATACACACCGATCTGGGAGATTTTCCTGCGGATTGGCCTAGACTGGGAGATGCTGTGATAATTCCAGTGTTGCAGTTTTATCAGCCACAAGAGGAAGTTTTACCTCCAGTTGTGCCTGTGGTGCCAGTTGAGCCCGCTCAGGAGTTACCCATCCCAGCAACACCTCAACCTGTGAAACCTCAAGATGGATCATCTGAAGCAGCGCCCCATACTATGGGATCTCCTGGTGAAGCTGACTCACACCGCCCAGCCATCAGTACGCTTGCCAGATCCATAGAAAGATTAAGGCAGTTCTATAGTTTGCCGTTACGCAGTGCAGACAGATCGCAACTTGATATACCTGAAACTACACCACGTAGATCAGAGAGAATCACAAAAGGGAAATTACCCATTAGATATCAGCAGTAGTTATAACGAATTTATGTGAACATTGTAAAAGTCTATATATATAAATGTGTTTTCCCTATTATGTCTTCGTTTAACAATGGACTCAGAGGCTGAGGACTGAGCCAGCCCAAAAACTGTATCCTGTAAATAGTTGCACTTTGTGCCTTTTTAATGGTTTCACATGAAACCTTGACTTACCTCTGAACCAAAAACCCGTGTGGTGTGGCACTGAGTGAGGTCTGCATTCGGATGTCCTGCAGCCCACCCAGGACCTACGTTGAAGGTTTGGTGCGGGTCCTTCACAAGTATACTGTATATTTATTAAATGCTATTTAATACTTTTGTATTTCTATATAAAATGTTAATGTTTGCAACGTTCAAGATATCCTCACCTCCCGGATGGGACGAATTAATGTTATTGTTAATGTTTTCATGCATAAACAAAAATGTCTCTTTATATTTTACAGCCCGGGAGTGCTGTCGTTTACCATGGGGAATGTGTAGCCCTGGTACACAATACCAGGAGGATGAGTGGAGAGGTAACAGTTAAGGTCTCTTCATGACATCATGTACACTTCTGACACACCCAGCAGGGGTGTGGAAGGGAGTGATTTTCTAGTCAGTCAGTTTCCTGTCCTTGGACAGAGTAGACGTGTCCAGTTTGAGCCTGTCATCAGTTCAGAACGTGGAGGCTGGTACAGGTGGTCTAATTCACCTTAGTCTAGTCAGAGCTGTGCCCCACTGGAAGAAAGACTGAACTATCTATTAAGAGTCGAGCAAATCGAAGGGCAAAGTGGAAGGAAGATTATTGGAAAAGTCCTGCACATTGCTACCGTTACTGGAGACCGAAGGATCACTATTAGCTACAAGCATAGTGAAGAGAAAACCAGAGATTTACCGGACCCTAGGTCGCGGCAAACACCCCCTTATAGTCAGTACGTAACTGGGGTCAGGGGAAGTGAAGACTTTGAGTCTCTGCAGGACAAAATAAGGATTCAGCTCCCTCATAGAAAGGCTCCTAACACTAAATTGACTGGGAAGCACAGCTTTGGATAAGCTGGAATCATAGAGGGGACTACGCTTCAGGCTGGTCGTACTCATCTTCATTGGACAGTAAAGGAGGCCCCTAAGTTGCTTAGCTGTTGCCTCAAAGCTCATCCTCCACCAACCCCATCAGCCTCCCTGGGACCTGCTTGAACATCTTACAAGTAAAGGTATGGAAAGACGCTGACCGTGTGAGACTGAGTTATTATTGCATGCCTGCACAATCCCTACCTAACTCCCGATCTGAGGGACCAGTCCCACCTGTAGGGGACCCGACATCTAGCTGCATCACCATCCCCTCAGAGATCTACAGCAGCGCTGGTATAAATTACCAGAAGACTACAGGTGGCGTCACGAACTGTACATAAATCAATCCCCTGTAAATATATCCCCAACATACGCCAGACCGCCAGGGCCACAGACCGAGCCACAGCTACCTGTGACAATCCCCATAGACTTCTACGGGCTCGGCTCTGAGTACCCCATTGCCCTGGTAACCCACAATTGTGGTGGCGGGTCGACACACATATAAGATCACAGTACAGTTATAGATGGTGACTTTCAGAGGACGTTCTTTCTGATGGAATTGTTCACTTTCCTGACTTTTCCATCTGGCCCAGACCGACATGACGACTTCTACAACCAGTACTCCTCTACAGAGATTACAACAAAGACACATCTGATGTCTCACATACTTTCACCCAAGTCCCCCCTGTACAGCAGGCTTATACACAGCATGATGCCCACAGCTCCCCTATACACAGTATGAAGTCTCCAGAGACCCCCTATACACAGTGTAATGCACACAAAGCTCTCTATACGTGGTATAATATGCCCACATCTCTCCTTTACACAGCATGATGTCCTCACAGCTGCCCTCTATACAGTATGATGAGACCACAGATCTCTTATACACAGTATGATGTCCCCACAGCTCCATATACACAGTATGATGTCCCCACAGCTCCTATACACAGTATGATGTCCCCACAGCTCCCTATACACAGTATGATGTCCCCACAGCTCCATATACACAGTATGATGTCCCCACAGCTCCCTGTACACAATATGATGTCCCCACAGCTCCCTATACACAGTATGATGTCCCCACAGCTCCATATACACAGTATGATGTCCCCACAGCTCCCTATACACAGTATGATGTCCCCACAGCTCCATATACACAGTATGATGTCCCCACAGCTCCCTATACACAGTATGATGTCCCTGTGTCGACCCGCCACCACAATTGTGGGTTACCAGGGCAATGGGGTACTCAGAGCCGAGCCCATGGAAGTCTATGGGGATGTCACAGGTAGCGGTGGCTCGGTCTGTGGCCCTGGCGGTCTGGCGTATGTTGGGGGAATATTTACAGGAGATAGATATATAAAGCGTAGTTCACTCCTGAAACTTCAGCTATTTCAAAGCTGTACTGCCCGGTCAGTTTTGTGGTGGAGCCTTCCAGTGATGAAACTAGGTTCTTCTATGCTTGGCCTAGCTCAAAGTTCCTATTCCACCTGACCCCTGTTACGTACTGACACTTCAAGGGCTGCTTTCTGTTACCTAAGGTCCAGTAAGCCTCTGGTTTTTCTACCACTATGCGTGAAGCTATAGTGATGCTTCGGTCTCCAGTGACCGGTGACAATGTGCAGGATACTTCAATCCTAAAGCACTTCTGATTTCCTTCCACTGTGCCTTTCGACTTGCTCAAACTCTCAATCTCAGCACTGACTAGGCTAAGGTGAACTGGCTCACCTGTACTAGCCTCCACTACTGCACTGTCTCTCTGAGTCGACAGGAATCTTGGTGCTCCAGACAGGCACTCCTTCTCTCTCCCTTCACCTCAGGAGACACTACTAGACTCTCTTGTGCTAAAAACCACACCCCTCTACACCCCTGCTGGGTGTGTCCGAAGTATATGTGATGTCATGTAGAGCCCTTAACCGTTACCTCTCCACTCATCCTCCTGGTATTGTGTACCTTAAATACCAGGGCTACACATCCCCACAGCTCCATATACACAGTATGATGCCCCCACAGCTCCATATACACAATATGATGTCCCCACAGCTCCTCTATACACAGTATGATGTCTCCACAGCTCCCTATACACAGTATGATGTCCCCACAGCTCCATATACACAGTATGGTGTCCCCACAGCTCCCTGTACACAATATGATGTCCCCACAGCTCCATATACACGATATGATGTCCCCACAGCTCCTCTATACACAGTATGATGTCCCCACAGCTCCTCTATATACAGTATGATGTCCCACAGCTCCCTATACACAGTATGATGTCCCCACAGCTCCATATACACAGTATGATGTCCCCACAGCTCCCTGTACACAATATGATGTCCCCACAGCTCCATATACACAATATGATGTCCCCACAGCTCCTCTATACACAGTATGATGTCCCCACAGCTCCCTATACACAGTGTAATGCACACAAAGCTCTCTATACATGGTATAATATGCCCACAGCTCCACTATACACAGTATAATGCCCACAAAGCTCTCTACACAGTATGATGTCCCCACAGCTCCCCTATACACAGTATGGTGTCCCCACAGCTCCCTATACACAGTATGATGTCCCCACAGCTCCCTATACACAGTATGATATCCCCACAGCTCCCTATACACAGTATGATGTCCCCACAGCTCCCCTATACACAATATGATGCCCCCACATTTCCCTTATGCACAGTATGGTATCCACACAGCTCCCTATACACAGTATGATATCCCCATACAGGATCTCCCTATACACAGTATGATGTCCCCACAGCTCCCTATACACAGTATGATGTCCCCATACAGGATCTCCCTATACACAGTATAATGCACACAAAGCTCTCTATACACGGTATAATATGCCCACAGCTCCCTATACACAGTATGATGTTCACACACCTCCTTTCTATACAGTATAATGTCCTTACATCTCCTGTAACAGTATGATACCGCTACAGCTCCTTGTATACAGTATGATGTCCCCACAGCTCCCTATACACAATATGATGTCCCCACAGCTCCCTATACACAGTATGGTGTCCCCACAGCTCCTCTATACACAGTATGATGTCCCCACAGCTCCCTATACACAGTGTAATGCACACAAAGCTCTCTATACATGGTATAATATGCCCACAGCTCCACTATACACAGTATGATGTCCCCATACAGGATCTCCTTATACACAGTATAATGCCCACAAAGCTCTCTACACAGTATGATGTCCCCACAGCTCCCCTATACACAGTATGGTGTCCCCACAGCTCCACTATACACAGTATGATGTCCCCATACAGGATCTCCTTATACACAGTATAATGCCCACAAAGCTCTCTACACAGTATGATGTCCCCACAGCTCCCTATACACAGTATGATATCCCCACAGCTCCCTATACACAGTATGATGTCCCCACAGCTCCCCTATACACAATATGATGCCCCCACATTTCCCTTATGCACAGTATGGTATCCACACAGCTCCCTATACACAGTATGATATCCCCATACAGGATCTCCCTATACACAGTATGATGTCCCCACAGCTCCCTATACACAGTATGATGTCCCCATACAGGATCTCCCTATACACAGTATAATGCACACAAAGCTCTCTATACACGGTATAATATGCCCACAGCTCCCTATACACAGTATGATGTTCACACACCTCCTTTCTATACAGTATAATGTCCTTACATCTCCTGTAACAGTATGATACCGCTACAGCTCCTTGTATACAGTATGATGTCCCCACAACTCCCTATACACAATATGATGTCCCCACAGCTCCCTATACACAGTATGGTGTCCCCACAGCTCCTCTATACACAGTATGATGTCCCCATAGCTCCCTATACACAATATCATGTCCCCATACAGGATCTCCCTATACACAGTGTAATGCACATGTGTGGCCCAGCTGCGCTTGGTACACATGTTCCAGGAGTATGCACTAAAAGGTAACTGCAAAATCTGATATTCATTCACAACACTCACACTTCCCAACATTACCACTAGAGGGAATCTTAGACTATTTAAGGGTGTGAGTTAGGTAGCAGAGCCATTCAAGTTCCTGGTCAGTTCAGATCAGATCAGTTCCTGTCAGAGACAGAAGAGAGAGAGATTGCAAGCTGATAACTCAGAACAGACAAACTGCTAGAACCCTATGCAAGTGGAAAGTGACTCTCGGAGCGGGCTTGTAATTGTTATAACCCTCTTGTTAGGTTTTGTTTCGGTTTGCTGGTCACATGACCTTTTTTCCCTATTTAGTCTGGCTCCGCCCTTCTGGCTTTGCTGGACTTCATTGTATTATCTACTCTTAAGCTAGCCGGGTGCTTAGGTGCCTTACTCTGTCAGTTTTGCTTGATCTTAGGATCTCTTAGTAATTTGTTTTCTGTTTTATATTCCCTGCTACAATTTCTGTTAGGAGGTGTCCACCTTTTCACCCAGTCCCTAGATCTTGTAGGGATTCCTCCCTCGCAACTATAGGTCTTCGTTCAGACTAGCTGAGGACTTTAGCGGGTCTGGTCGCAGGATCAGGTCCCCCGTTACATCGTAGGGATCCAGCTCAGTCCTATTGTAGGGACAGAATTCCCACCTTTCCTTAGTGCTTGTGGCAGATCATAACAGTAAGTCCAGCCCAAAGAAAAAAAAAAAAAAATCTGTAAGGAAAGATTTTTTTTTTCTATCATGGTGTCGGTTCAGGATTTGGCTGAACGCCTGCAGCGACTCTCTCTGGAGGTGGCTGAGATAAAGCAACACGTGAGTAGTTGTTCTGGAGCACATTTCGTGGAGTCAAAGGTACGTTTGCCTGATTTATTTTTTGGTGAACAACAAGATTTTTTTTCTTTTAAAAATGCTTGCTTGTTGTATTTCCGTTTGAGACCCAGATCCTCTGGTGATGAATCACAGCGCATAGGGTTCATAATGTCACTTTTGCGCAAAGAACCTCAGGACAGGACCTTTTCTCTGCAGCCTAGTGATCCATGCTTTAGATCTGTGGATAGTTTTTTTTCTGCTTTGGGGTTGTTATATGACGATCCGGATCGTGTTTCATCAGCTGAGACAGAATTGAGACGTTTGAGACAGGGATCAGGTAATGTGGAAAAATATTGTACTCACTTCCGAAGGTGGTCCACACAGGTGGGCTGGAACGATTCAGCTTTGAAAAGTTTATTTCTTGCAGGGTTAAGTGAAAGGGTTAAAGATTTGCTGATTGCTTATCCCATACCTGGTAACTTGCAAGAGGCTATGCAATTAGCCATACGGGTGGATAGGAGACTGCGTGCAAGGGTTAATGAGAGTAAGTCTGCTTTGTCAGCTTCAGGTTTGGAGAAGGAATGTACTGACATTGCAGAGCCGATGGAGATTGGAGCAATGACACTTCACTCTCGAGAAAAAGAACGCAGATTTACTCAAGGTTTGTGTTTCTACTGTGGTAAATCTGAGCATTTCATTAAGAACTGTGCGCTTCGAATGAATAAAGAGAAAAAAAAAAATGAGGTCAGTGTCGCCCGTATAGCTTGTTTAAACAATAAAGGTGTCTTTCTTTCTGCTACCACTGCTGGTGAGGAGGAATTAATGGAGTTTCGGGTATTTGTGGATTGTGGTTCAACTCTCAATGTGATTGATGGGAAATTTTTGGAAAAACTAAAATTAAAACCCAAACTTCTGTCTTCTCCTATTAATGTGGTGTCTGTGGATGGTTCTCACTTGAAAAATGTTACTCACCATATCTGTGAATTTCCTCTTACTATTAATGGTGTTCATCAAGAGAATTTGGATTTGGTGGTTTTGAATAATTTGCCTTCTCCGGTGATTTTGGGGTTACCCTGGTTAAAATTGCACAATCCGGTACTGGATTGGTCTACCAATGAAATTAAGTCCTGGAGTCCTAAGTGTTATGACAAGTGTTGTAACGGGCGTATTGCTGCTGTAGTTAAGGGGGAGTTACCTGTACCTATTCAGGATTTTTGGAAAGTTTTTTCTGATAAGGAATCGCAGGTATTGCCTCCTCATAGAGATTATGATTGTACTATTGAATTTGTCCCTGGAGCGACTCTTCCTAAAAGTCGTTTATTTAATTTGACTATTCCTGAGAGAAAGGCTTTGGAGGAATACATACAGACAAGCTTGGCCGCCGGTCACATTAGGCCTTCCAAGTCTCCTGTGGCGGTTGGATTTTTTTTTGTTAAAAAAAAGGACGGCAGTTTACGGCCTTGTCTAGACTTTCGTGAAATTAATAAGATTACTGTACGCAATCCTTACCCACTGCCATTGATTCCTGATTTGTTTAATCAGTTAGTGGGGGCCAAGTGGTTCTCGAAAATTGATCTTCGAGGGGCATACAATTTGTTGCGCATGAAGGAGGGGGATGAATGGAAGACTGCGTTTAACACTCCACTGGGTCATTTTGAGAATCTGGTTATGCCTTTTGGGCTTTCCAGTGCTCCGGCATTTTTTCAGAATCTTATTAATGACATCCTTAGACCTTTGATCGGCAGAAGTGTGGTTGTGTATTTGGATGACATTTTGATTTATTCACCGGATTTGGAGTCTCATTGGAGGAGTGTGCGTGAAGTATTACAGTTACTGAGTGATAATTCACTTTTTGCCAAACTAGAAAAATGTGAGTTCGCTGTACAGAGACTTAGTTTTTTGGGCTACATTGTCTCCAGTGAAGGTTTTGAGATGGACCCGGTGAAAGTGCAAGCTGTGCAGGATTGGCCTAGACCTATTGGTGTGAAATCAATACAGAGGTTTTTGGGGTTCGCCAATTATTATAGAAAATTCATAAAAGATTTTTCTGTGATTGCCAAACCTCTGACCGATCTCACCAGGAAAGGTGCTGATGCGGTTCAGTGGACTACTGAGGCCATTGAGGCTTTTGTGTTGCTAAAGGAGAGGTTCAGCTCTGCTCCCATCCTTACGCAGCCTGATGTGACTAAACCATTTTTGGTTGAGGTTGATGCTTCTTCTGTGGGGGTCGGCGCGTGTTTGTCTCAGGCAAAGACGGATGGAGTACATCCCTGTGCTTTTTTTTCAAAGAAATTTTCTGAGTCTGAACTAAATTATGATATTGGTAATCGGGAATTGTTGGCAATTAAACTCGCATTTGAACACTGGCGTCATTTTTTGGAGGGAGCGGAATTTCCCTTTCAAGTCTTCACCGATCATAAAAATCTGATCTACCTTGATGCTGCCAAACGCTTGAATGCCCGTCAGGCTAGGTGGGCACTGTTTTTCTCACGGTTTAATTTTACCGTTACTGTAAGGTTCTGTGTACATGTTCCTGAAACTCAGTTTGTTCGTCAGCCATTTTACTTTCTGTCTTGCTGCAGCTATCTTGCCCTCAGTCAAAATGGAGTTTCCAGCTTGCATGTTCCCGCCCTGATTCTCTCCTTTGCTTCTTAAGCAGCCACAGCTGAGCAATCAGTGCTTCAGAATCTAGCCTGCAGTGAACCTGTGACCTGACTCCTGTAAGCCTTGGACCTTGTACTCCAGCTATTCCTACTGAGGAACTCTGAAGCACTTGTGGACTCTGAACCCTGCTCTTTGAAAGACCCACGTTTGCATGGACTTACGGTAACAGAGAAGAAGATCCTGAATCTGTATTGGAGAGTGATTGCTGAGCTTGGATTACTCTGGCCTGCTGTGTCTCCTGTTTCTGTGTCTGCAAACTGTGTGACTATTTCTGCCAACTTGTATGAAGTAATACAGGACTTTTCTATATCAAACCTGTGACTCCTGTGTTTCATCGCACCCAAGCACAAGACGCTATATGAACTGTACTACATACATTACAAGATTCTGAAGCCAAAACGTTAGTGTCTGCTGGGTCTGGAAGGCTGTGTCTGCTGTACTGTGGATATCAGACGTCCGGTTGTACTTTCTGTGATGACAGTGGTTGTGACTTCTCACAACCATTCCAGGTGAGCAATTCCCTTAAGTTTTTTCTTTTTGCAGTGTTACCACAGGTAAACACTATTGTTTTTTTTTTTTTTCTCTTTTCTCTTTTTTGTCTGCTGTAACTCTGGATATGAGATGTCTGGTTGAAACTTTCTGTGATGATAGTGGTTGTGACTTCTCACAACCATTCCAGGTGAGCAGTTCCCTTAATTTTTTTTTCTCTCTGCAGTGTTGCCACAGGTGAACACTATTGTTTTTTTTTCTCCTCTCCTCTTCTTCCAGTAATCCTGTCTTAAAAGATCTGGAAAATGGAGGCCCGCATAAAGGAACTTTGCGGAGTGACTGATAATATCCTTGCAGATTTGCAGAATATAAAGACCCGTTTTACAAATCTACAGGACCTCAATAATCACAATTTGCAAGTGGTTGGACAGACTACCCAGGATTTGCGAGCCAGGATTAGGGTTCTAGAGGGGCGAGTCCAGGCTCCTGCCGTAGCCCCGAGTGCTGGGATTCCCAAGTTGCCCCCTTTTCGTTTTGGCGGTGAACGTGAGAAATTCAGGGGATTTATTAATCAATGCAATCTTTTTTTTTCTGCACATGCTTCACAATTTCCCACTGAACGATCTAAGGTGCTTACTATAATTATGTTGCTTACCAACAAGGCTTTAATGTGGGCAAACCCTCTGATTGAGACTGAGGATGATTGTTTGAATCACCTTGATGATTTTATTTCAGCCATGGGGCAGGTGTTTGATGACCCCAATCGAGGTGCAACAGCTGAAGCAGCCATGTTAGCTTTGCGCCAAGGTAAGCACTCGGTAGCTGAATATGCCTTGGATTTCAGGAGATGGGCCCTTGATACCACCTGGGACAGTTCCGCCAAAAAATCTATTTTTCGAAAGGGGTTATCTCCACTGATTAAGGATGAACTTGCTCGTGCCGACCCTCCCACTGCGTTAGGTGACTTTATTAACTACTGCATCCGTATTGATACTCGTCTGACTGAACGCAGGCAAGAGAGATGGTTCGAAAGCAATCGTACTAACCTTTTCCTACCTTCCTCTCCAGCTAAGGAACCTTTGAGTAGGATTACACGGGAACCTGAACCTGAACCCATGCAGGTAGACTCTTTACAACGACGGGTTAGTGATGCACACAAGGAACATCGTTTTAAGGAGAATCTATGTTTCTATTGTGGTAAGTCAGGGCACTTCATTATAAACTGCCCCAGCCGTTCTCGTAAGACTACTGCAGCACTCATTCATTGTGAGTGTTGCGAGAGGGGATCTGTCAGGTCCGAGCCTCAGGCTCCAGAGAGATCTGCAGCAACAGATCTTGATTTCTCGGACTTAAACTCCGTTACCTCTGAGGACGTTGACTGTGTAAACGCTGCCATTTTTCAAGTTTCCTCAGCGGTGTCCCAGCTGAGTTGTAAGAAAAACAATTCTCATTGCTTTCTTTCCATCAAACTCTGGGTTGACTCAGCTTGGGTGTCTAGCTCTGCTATGATCGACTCAGGGGCAAGTGGAAATTTTATGGATGTCTCCTTTGCTCTGAAACAGGGAATACGTTCAGTGAAGAAGGCTACTCCAGTACAGATGGAAACTGTGGATGGCTCCCTGCTGACCTCTGGACCAGTGGATCAGGAAACAGAGCCTTTGAGGGTTCTTATGGGTAAAGATCATCAAGAGAAACTGTCCTTTATGCTTATCTCTTCTCCCCACTTTCCCATTATTCTAGGGCTACCATGGCTGCAGGCTCAGAATCCTACCATTAACTGGGAGACCAAGGAATTACACTTTCCAGAGAAACAGATGAGTCCAAAAGTTTCAGCTTGCTCTGTTCCTAAAGGAATCATGTCAGTCCCTGAACTACCAGCTGTATACCAGGACTATGTGGATTTATGTGACAAGAAGAACGCTGACCAGCTTCCTCCTCACCGTCCATATGATTGTCCAATTGAATTATTGCCTGGAGCAGAGATACCTTTTGGTAAGATCTACCCCCTGGCGGGGCCCGAGCTAAAGGCTTTAAAGGATTACATAGATGAAAATCTAGCCAAGGGCTTCATACGCCCCTCTTCATCTCCTGCAGGTGCACCCATCTTCTTTGTAAAGAAGAAAGATGGATCTCTGAGACCATGCGTAGACTATAGGGAACTCAATAAGGTTACTATTAGAAACCGTTATCCATTGCCTTTAATCCCTGAGTTATTGGAGAGAGTGCGACATGCCAAAATTTTTTCTAAACTAGATCTTCGTGGGGCCTATAACTTAGTCCGTATTAGACCTGGGGATGAATGGAAGACTGCATTCAGGTCACGCTATGGACACTTTGAATATCTAGTTATGCCTTTTGGTCTGAGTACCGCCCCAGCCACTTTCCAACACTTGGTGAATGACATCTTCAGGATCTCCTAGATACATTCGTGGTAATTTATTTGGATGATATTCTAATTTTTTCTAACTCCACAGAGGAACATCATGGACATGTGAGAATGGTCTTGGAACGTCTAAGACAAAATCATCTTTACATCAAACTTGAAAAGTGTGAATTCCATAGGACCGAAATTCAATTTCTGGGGTATGTACTGTCTACACAAGGAATTAGTATGGATGGAAGCAAAACCCAAGCCATCAAGGATTGGCCAAGTCCTAGAAATGTGAAGGAGGTACAGCGCTTCATCGGGTTTGCCAACTTCTATAGACGTTTCATTAGAAATTTCTCTGAGGTAGTGTCACCTATCACTCAACTTACCCGGAAAGAGTCTAGGTTTTCCTGGACTCCCCAAGCCCAGGAAGCATTTTCCCGTCTAAAAGATAAGTTTACCACTGCACCTATCCTAGTACATCCCAACCCCGAGCTTGCCTTCATAATAGAGGTGGATGCTTCAGACTGTGCCGTTGGAGCTATACTCTCTCAGAGAACAGGTGAGAAGAATGTCTTGCATCCCTGTGCCTTCTTTTCCCAGCAGTTGTCTTCGGCTGAGAGGAACTACGATGTGGGCAATAGAGAGTTGTTGGCCATTATTGCCGCCTTCAAAGAATGGAGACACCTTCTTCAGGGAGCTGCACAGCAAATAGTCGTCCTGACAGACCATCGTAACCTTGAGTTTATCAGGTCGGCTAAGTGCCTGACTCCTCGCCAGGCTCGCTGGAATCTTTTCTTAAACCAGTTTAATTTTATCATTTCTTATAGACCAGGATCGCGCAATGGAAAGGCTGATGCACTCTCTAGGATTTACTCAGCAGAGACACGTCCAATTACTCCTCCTAAGACTATTCTTCCTGACTCTAGATTCCTAGGAGTAATTCATAATCAAGACCTACTTAAGGACATCAAGGAAGCATACCATGCGGATTCCTTTTTGGCACAACCCCCAAGGGACGTAAGTCTTGTCTTTAAGAATGGTGTGTGGATTCAGGGACAACGTCTGTATATTCCTGAAACAGTCAGATTAAGAGTATTGCAACTCATTCACGATTCCAAGATAGCTGGGCATAGAGGAATTCTAAAGACACAGGAATTTCTTTCTCGTTTCTTTTGGTGGCCCACTTGCAGGAAGGATGTTTTGAATTATGTCACTTCATGTGAGGTCTGTGCAAGATGCAAAACACCTCGCTCCTCACCAACTGGTCTGTTACAGCCTCTTCCCACCCCGTCCCGCCCGTGGGGATCCATTTCTATGGACTTCATTGTGGAGTTACCAACCTCTCAGGGGAAGAACACCATTCTAGTGGTGGTTGACCGTCTAACAAAGGCAGCTCATTTTATCCCTTGTGTCGGCTTACCCACTGCAAAACAGACATCAGATTTGATGATTAAAGATGTGTTTGCTTACATGGAGTACCGGATGAGGTTATTTCGGATCGAGGGGTGCAATTCACTTCTAGGTTTTGGCAAAATTTCTGTGCAGCATTGGACATTAAAGTAAACCTTTCTTCTGCTTTTCATCCCCAGACTAATGGACAGACCGAACGAACCAATCAAACCCTGGAGCAGTATCTCCGCTGCTTTATCTGCCACCTACAGGATGATTGGGTGGATCTACTTCCATTAGCTGAGTTCTCGTATAACAACTCTCAGAGTGCCTCCACTAAACAGTCTCCTTTTTACTCTAATCTAGGTTATCATCCTAACATTCTACCACGATTTCCCATAGAAACGCCTTTACCAGCAGTGGCTGAAAGAATCACGTCTTTACAGAAGAATATGGATCTTCTAAAGGAAAATCTGGAATCGGCTCAAGAAAGGTACAAGAAAGCAGCAGATAAATTTCGTAAACCTGCACCAGCTTTCAAGGTAGGAGACTTGGTCTGGCTGTCAACCAGAAATCTTAAGTTAAGGATTCCATCCGTCTAAGTTGGGACATAAGTACATTGGACCCTATAAAATCAGTAAAATTATAAGTGCCGTTGCTTGTCGTCTTCAACTGCCCAGAAACTATGAGAATCCACCCTGTCTTTCATGTATCCCTACTAAAGGCTGCGACACCCAATACGTTTCCTGGACGTTCCTCTCCTTGCCCTGACCCAGTGCTAGTCGATGGTCAGGAAGAATTTGTGGTGGAAAGGATTTTAGATTCCAGGTTGTATAGAAATCAGTTACAATATCTGATTAAATGGCAGGGCTACCCAGTGGAGGACAACTCATGGGAACCGGTCAATAACGTTAATGCTCCTCGCTTTCTCCGTCAGTTTCATCAGAGGTACCCACACAAGCCTGGTCTGAGGTCATCCTGAGGTTGTCCTTAAGGGGGGAGTAATGTAAGGTTCTATGTATATATTCCTGAAACTCAGTTTGTTCGTCAGCCATTTTACTTTCTGTCTTGCTGCAGCTATCTTGCCCTTAGTCAAAATGGAGTTTCCAGCTTGCATGTTCCCGCCCTGATTCTCTCCTTTGCTTCTTAAGCAGCCACAGCTGAGCAATCAGTGCTTCAGAATCTAGCCTGCAGTGAACCTGTGACTTGACTCCTGTAAGCCTTGGACCTTGTACTCCAGCTATTCCTACTGAGGAACTCTGAAGCACTTGTGGACTCT
The DNA here is from genome assembly GCA_033576555.1 of Oophaga sylvatica. Classification (NCBI taxonomy): domain Eukaryota; kingdom Metazoa; phylum Chordata; class Amphibia; order Anura; family Dendrobatidae; genus Oophaga; species Oophaga sylvatica. The sequence continues at coordinate 26,263 of JARQOD010002993.1, forward strand.
GAACCCTGCTCTTTGAAAGACCCACGTTTGCATGGACTTACGGTAACAGAGAAGAAGATCCTGAATCTGTATTGGAGAGTGATTGCTGAGCTTGGATTACTCTGGCCTGCTGTGTCTCCTGTTTCTGTGTCTGCAAACTGTGTGACTATTTCTGCCAACTTGTATGAAGTAATACAGGACTTTTCTATATCAAACCTGTGACTCCTGTGTTTTCATCGCACCCAAGCACAAGACGCTATATGAACTGTACTACATACATTACAGTTACTTACATCCCAGGTACTAAAAATGTTAAAGCTGATGCTTTGTCTCGCAGCTTTTCTCCTATGGTGGGTACTGAGGAGGAGGAGGAAAACATCTTGCAAGAGGGGGTTGTTATTCCTGTTTTGGACTCCATGTTGGAAGATGAGATTCTTAAAGCACAGGAGAATGCCCCATCTAACACGCCGCATGGGAGGTTGTTTGTGCCTGGTACCCTGAGGAGAGATTTGTTTGTTGAATGTCATGACTCTCGCTTGGCAGGTCATCCTGGAATCTCTGAGACCAAGAGACTTGTGGGTCGCAGTTTTTGGTGGCCAGGATGGCAGAAGGAAGTCATTAAGTGGGTGCGTCAATGCACTGTGTGTGCTAGATCTAAGTCTTCTATACTCCTGCTGCGGGTTGCTTTGCCCTCTGGAGGTCCCTAGTGCACCTTGGACACATTTGGCTATGGACTTTATTACTGACCTTCCCCCCTCTGAGGGTTTCACTGTCATCTGGGTGGTCATGGACCGTTTTAGCAAGATGTGTCACTTGGTTCCTTTCATCAAACTGCCCTGCGCTAAGACTCTCGCTAAGGCCTTTGTCAAGGAAATAGTCAGACTACATGGTGTTCCTGCTGACATTGTTTCTGATAGGGGACCTCAGTTTGTGGCTCGTTTTTGGCGCGCCTTTTGTGACAGGTTGGGAGTTCATTTGTCGTTTTCATCCGGATATCATCCTGAGTCTAATGGCCAGACAGAAAGGAAAAACCAGGATGTTGAGCAGTTCTTGCGTTGTTTTGTGACTGATAATCAAGAGGGGTGGTCTGAGTTTCTGCCACTTGCTGAGTTTGCTCTTAACAACCATACATCCGCTTCTGCTGGTCGTTCGCCTTTTTTTTGTTGTTCTGGGAGACATCCGTCTTTTGGGTCATTTTCCAAGTTGGGATCGGCTGTACCTGAAGAGGAGAATTTTTCTGGTGTTTTGGAGAGAGTTTGGACTGATGTGCGTGGTAATCTTCAGGAGGCTAACAAAAGATCCAAAGTGTATTTTGATAGAAAACGACAAGAGGTTTTGTTTGCTATTGGTGACATGGTCTGGTTGTCCTCTAAGAATCTGCGCTTGAGGATTCCGTCTAAGAAATTGGGTCCCAAGTTTGTAGGGCCCTTTAAGGTGCTTCAGGTTATTAACCAATCTGCTGTTAAGTTGGAGCTTCCTACCTCCTGGAAGATTAATCCGGTGTTTCATGTTTCTCTCTTGAAAAAAGCTGAGGTCTCAGATGGAGACGTCTCGGCCACTGTTCCCCTGGTGGTGGAGGACGGGGAATATGAGATTTCCCGCATCCTAAATTCTAGACGGTATAGAGGGGTTTACAGTACCTCGTCGCTTGGAAGGGTTATGGACCCGAGGATAACTCATGGGTGAGGGCGGATGATGTTTCTGTGTCTAGACTTGTCAGAGCGTTTCACAAGAGATTTCCGGATAAGCCTAAGTCATAGGGGATCCGGAGGATCCTCTTAGAAGGGAGGGTACTGTTATAACCCTCTTGTTAGGTTTTGTTTCAGTTTGCTGGTCACATGACCTTTTTACCCTATTTAGTCTGGCTCCGCCCTTCTGGCTTTGCTGGACTTCATTGTAATATCTACTATTAAGCTAGCCGGGTGCTTAGGTGCCTTACTCTGTCAGTTTTGCTTGATCTTAGGATCTCTTAGTAATTTGTTTTCTGTTTTATTTTCCCTGCTACACTTTCTGTTAGGAGGTGTCCACCTTTTCACACAGTCCCTAGATCTTGTAGGGATTCCTCCCTCGCAACTATAGGTCTTCGTTCAGACTAGCTGAGGACTTTAGCGGGTCTGGTCGCAGGATCAGGTTCCCCGTTACATCGTAGGGATCCAGCTTAGTACTATTGTAGGGACAGAATTCCTACCTTTCCTTAGTGCTTGTAGCAGATCATAACAGTAATCAGTCTGACGAAACGTCCTGAAAAGCTGCTTTGGACAGAGTCGTTGAAGGAACAGAAGGAAGGGGACTACAGTTGTTAAGAACATCGAGTTAACTGAGAGTCAGTCAGCGAGCTTGGAAAGAAGGAAGAAAGCTAATGACAGAACCTACTGCTGCCCTGTGCTTATGTTAAGGAGGAGAGTAGGGCGACGGGCGAGTGGTGACCCTAGGAAGGAGTGACTTTGGTGACAGACCACCTTCACTCAAACTAACCGGACACCGGGTCCGAAGTATTGCTAGTACCTTCACGGCTAGTGAGAGAAAACCGGAATCCCTGCTGGGCTTCAAGTCGCAGAGGGTAGCCCTAAGTGCCGATACGTAACCGGGGTCAGGCAGAACACGAGTCAGGTCTGCAGCCATATAGACTTAGTTCTTGTCAACAGAAGACTTCCACCACAATGTTGGCCGGGCGAAGCTGTGCTATTCAGAGTTAAACCTGACTTCACGCAAGTTAGGACTCATACACTTTAAAGGGAAAGGAGGCCTTAAACCTACTCAGCAATTACCTGGATGTGCATACTCCACCCTGAACAGCTTCCCGGGACATACCTGCAACCTTCATCAGTAAAGGTATGGAAAGAGACAAGCTTGTGTGTGACTGACTTATTGCCTGCACCCTGCACCGCCATTACACCCTGAGGGATCCATCTAGTCTCACCTGTGGGAGACTTACCACCTTGCTGCCCCAACCCTCAGAGGATTCACCCTGCAGCGCTGGTCACATTGATCAGAAACCACAGGTGGCATCACAAACTATTCCTAAAATCCCCTGTAAATATCCCCCTTTGTATGAGCGCCCAGGGCAACGGAGCGAGCTGTGCTACTTGTGACATTCCCCATAGACTTCAATGGGCTCGGTGCCGAGTACCCCATAAGCCCTGGTACCGTGTGTTGTGCGACTCATCTTTGGCGTCACGAACAGGATACGAAGCTTACTGAATGTGAGTCCTGTGTGCTTTGAATTGGACTGTTTTTGTGAAAAAGACTGTGTGCAGTTTCTGTGATTTTTGGCGCCATTTTTCGCCATTTTACCGCCATATTCGCGCCCTGAGGCGCTGGTGAAGAAGGTGGGCGTGCCTTCGTGGGCGTACCCCCCCTGTGGCGCGAAAGTGATGGGCGCTTTATCCAAATGCTATTACAATACCAGAGCCTGCCCTACTGCAAGGGAGATCCGCCTCCTCTTCATCCTCTATGCCAAGAAGAGGAAGCGAAAGCCCGCCTCCACGGAAGAGACCAGATTGTTCCAGATGGAAAATACAGTCTGGCCTGGAGTGAGATGGCGGAAGGACAGGAGACACTGTGTGGAGGAACGGCGGTGCGCAGACCCCGTTCCCCTGAAGAGCTGTTACCTGTACCGGAACCGTCCCCAGGTCGGGAGACCGACCCAAGAATGCAGAGAGTGAAGAAGGTGGATGCGGTGCTGGAAGATGTGGCCCGCCACCGCAAAGAAATGGAGGAGATGGAGAAAAGCTGGCGTGCCCTGAAACAGCGGCTGCTGTGGGACGCAACGCTCTCCCCTCCAGAAGCACAACCGTTACCTGTGCCACCACTGCAAGCGGCTGATGAAGAACCGGAGGCCGGCTCCAAAAGTGCTGATCCCGACTCCACCGATGATGCGGCGGGAGAGAAGGAGGCTGAGGAGGCCCTGCCCGTTCCGGAGTACCAGCCAGGCCTGGAGGCCGCAGCGGAATGCAGTCCCCCGGTAGGGACACCGGAGGGGATCCAGCCGTCCATGATGGAGGTCGACTGGGATGATATGGAGTACCTGGAAGACATAGAATATACCGCCCAGGTGGAGAATGAGTGGCGACGCCGGGAGCAGGAGCGGCAACGGCAGCAGGAGCAGAGGGAAGTGCAGCAGTTTCGCCAGAGGTACCAGGAGGAGTTTCTCGCTGATAAAGCGTCAGGAGAGATAAAGGTACGCTCCGGGAACCGCGGCGCCAGGGGTGCATTAGTGAATTCAAACTCCGTAAAGGCTGGGGTTTCATCCATGAGCCAGGCCTGTACCAGGGGGTATTTGTCAGTCGCAGGGATGTGGAATCTCATCTGCCCATGGGACATCCGGGAAGGGATCTCATGAATGGGGATATAGTCACCTATACGCGGCACTGGGGTCTTAAGGGGTGGTATGCCTTGAATGTCTCCCGTGTCAGCGACCCCGTCCCTGAAGCCGGTGGTGCATCCCGTGTCTCAGTGTCCCAAGCCCCAGCAGCGTCAGCACCAGGCCGCGCACCTGTATCGTGCCCTGCCTCGTATACTGCACCTTACTCCACATCGCAACAGCGTGATGCGACCTCAACTGAGCCACTGCGCGCGCCTGCATCCTGTCCAGCATCTTATACTGCAACAGCGACCCCTACTGAGCAAGGCCTATATTCAGAAGAGGCACCTGTAAGGCCTCCAGGAAGTCGCAAAAGCAATCGCACAAATACAACAAGAACTGTGGCTACTCAAACACAGATCGCAGGACATGATATATTTGTAATGCGTTCTAGAGCGCACCGCGTGCTTCCAGCCCCAGGAGTGGAAGACGTCACTACTATATGCAAAGAAGAAGACCAGTAGGACCCAGACAGGGTTTACTGCATCTGTACAAAGTTGAAGAATTTGCACTTTATTGTTATGTGATGATGTTTGCATAGTATGCATAATTTGATGTAGAATACCCCAGTTGGGTAATGAGTAACACAGTATTATTATAGAAATGTGGTTTTCTAACAATGTTTTACAAAAGGACTGCGTGGCTGAGGACTGTGCCAGCCCAAAAACTGTGATGTAAATAGTTCGCACTTCGGTGCCCCATCTTGGTTTTACATAAAACCTTACTACCTCAGAAGAAAAACCCGTATGGTGTGGCCTTGAGTGAGGTCTGCAGCAATGAAGTCCTGCAGCCCACCCAGGACCCACTTGGGAGGTTTTTGGTGCGGGTCCTCCACAAGAATCTTGTCTTGTATTTATTGTGAAAAATTTTTTGATATTTTTCTACTTGCCTTTGTACATATTGTAACGTTAAAGAGTCCTTACCTCCCGCAAGGGATGAGTTATATTGTTGATGTTATTATAAAAATTGTTTTTTCTATTTCAGCCCGGGAGTGCTGATGATAACTAGGGGGGGATGTGTGGCCCAGCTGCGCTTGGTACACATGTTCCAGGAGTATGCACTAAAAGGTAACTGCAAAATCTGATATTCATTCACAACACTCACACTTCCCAACATTACCACTAGAGGGAATCTTAGACTATTTAAGGGTGTGAGTTAGGTAGCAGTAGCCATTCAAGTTCCTGGTCAGTTCAGATCAGATCAGTTCCTGTCAGAGCTCAGCCTGAGCTAGAGACAGACGTGTGTGAGATTTCCTGTCAGAGACAGAAGAGAGAGAGATTGCAAGCTGATAACTCAGAACAGACAAACTGCTAGAACCCTATGCAAGTGGAAAGTGACTCTCGGAGCGGGCTTGTAATCAGTCTGACGAAACGTCCTGAAAGCTGCTTTGGACAGAGTCGTTGAAGGAACAGAAGGAAGGGGACTACAGTTGTTAAGAACATTGAGTTAACTGAGAGTCAGTCAGCGAGCTTGGAAAGAAGGAAGAAAGCTAATGACAGAACCTACTGCTGCCCTGTGCTTATGTTAAGGAGGAGAGTAGGGCGACGGGCGAGTGGTGACCCTAGGAAGGAGTGACTTCGGTGACAGACCACCTTCACTCAAACTAACCGGACACCGGGTCCGAAGTATTGCTAGTACCTTCACGGCTAGTGAGAGAAAACCGGAATCCCTGCTGGGCTTCAAGTCGCAGAGGGTAGCCCTAAGTGCCGATACGTAACCGGGGTCAGGCAGAACACGAGTCAGGTCTGCAGCCATATAGACTTAGTTCTTGTCAACAGAAGACTTCCACCACAATGTTGGCCGGGCGAAGCTGTGCTATTCAGAGTTAAACCTGACTTCACGCAGGTTAGGACTCATACACTTTAAAGGGAAAGGAGGCCTTAAACCTACTCAGCAATTACCTGGATGTGCATACTCCACCCTGAGCAGCTTCCCGGGACATACCTGCAACCTTCATCAGTAAAGGTATGGAAAGAGACCAGCTTGTGTGTGACTGACTTAATACCCTGCACCCTGCACCGCCATTACACCCTGAGGGATCCATCTAGTCTCACCTGTGGGAGACCTACCACCTTGCTGCCCCAACCCTCAGAGGATTCACCCTGCAGCGCTGGTCACCTTGATCAGAAACCACAGGTGGCGTCACGAACTATTACTAAAATCCCCTGTAAATATTCCCCTTTGTATGAGCGCCCAGGGCAACGGACCGAGCTGTGCTACTTGTGACATTCCCCATAGACTTCAATGGGCTCGGTGCCGAGTACCCCATAAGCCCTGGTACCGTGTGTTGTGCGACTCACACACAAAGCTCTCTATACACGGTATAATATACCCACAGCTCCCTATACACCGTATGATGTTCACACACCTCCTTTCTATACAGTATAATGTCCTTACATCTCCTGTAACAGTATGATACCTCTACAGCTCCTTGTATACAGTATGATGTCCCCACAGCTCCCTATACACAATATGATGTCCCCACAGCTCCCTATACACAGTATGGTGTCCCCACAGCTCCTCTATATACAGTATGATGTCCCCACAGCTCCCTATACACAATATGATGTCCCCACAGCTCCCTATACACCGTATGATGTCCCCACAGCTCCCTATACACCGTATGATGTCCCCACAGCTCCCTATACACCGTATGATGTCCCCACAGCTCCCTATACACAGTATGATGTCCCCACAGCTCCCTATACACCATATGATGTCCCCACAGCTTCCTATACACCGTATGATGCCCCCACAGCTCCCTATATACCGTATGATGTCCCCACAGCTCCCTATACACAGTATGATGTCCCCACAGCTCTCTATACACAGTATGATGTCCCCACAGCTCCCTATACCCAGTATGGTGTTCCCACAGCTCCTCTATATACAGTATGATGTCCCCACAGCTCCCTATACACAGTATGATGTTCACACACCTCCTTTCTATACAGTATAATGTCCTTACATCTCCTGTAACACTATGATACCTCTACAGCTCCTTGTATAGAGTATGATGGACCCACAGCTCTCCTATATGTAGTATGATGTTCCTACAGCTCCTCTATATACAGTATGATGGACCCACAGCTCCCTATACACAATATGATGTCCCCATACAGGATCTCCCTATACACAGTATAATGCACACAAAAATCTCTATACACAGTATGATGTCCCCACAGCTCCCTATACACAGTATAATGCACACAAAGCTCTCTATACACGGTATAATATGCCCACAGCTCCCTATACACAGTATGATGTCCCCACAGCTCTCCTATACACAGTATGGTGTCCCCACAGCTCCTCTATATACAGTATGATGTCCCCACAGCTCCCTATACACAGTATAATGCACACAAAGCTCTCTATACACGGTATAATATGCCGACAGCTCCTCTATACACAGTATGATGTCCCCACAGCTCTCCTATACACAGTATGGTGTCCCCACAGCTCCCTATACACAGTATGATGTTCACACACCTCCTTTCTATACAGTATAATGTCCTTACAAATACTGTAACACTATGATACCTCTACAGCTCCTTGTATAGAGTATGATGGACCCACAGCTCTCCTATATGTAGTATGATGTTCCTACAGCTCCTCTATACACAGTATGATGTCCCCACAGCTCCCTATACACAATATGATGTCCCCATACAGGATCTCCCTATACACAGTATAATGCACACAAAGCTCTCTATACACGGTATAATATGCCCACAGCTCCCTATACACAGTATGATATCCCCACAGCTCCCTATACACAATATGATGTCCCCACAGCTCCTCTATATACAGTATGATGGACCCACAGCTCTCCTATATGCAGTATGATGTCCCCACAGCTCCCTATACACAGTATGATGTCCCCACAGCTCCCTATACACAGTATGGTGTCCCCACAGCTCCTCTATATACAGTATGATGTCCCCACAGCTCCCTATACACAGTATGATGTTCACACACCTCCTTTCTATACAGTATAATGTCCTTACATCTCCTGTAACACTATACCTCTACAGCTCCTTATATAGAGTATGATGGACCCACAGCTCTCCTATATGTAATATGATGTTCCTACAGCTCCTCTATATACAGTATGATGGACCCACAGCTCCCTATACACAATATGATGTCCCCATACAGGATCTCCCTATACACAGTATAATGTACACAAAGCTCCTATGCACAGTATGATGTCCCCACAGCTCTCCTATACACAGTATGATGTCCCACAGCTCCCTATACACAGTATGATGTCCCCACAGCTCCTCTATATACAGTATGATGTCCCCACAGCTCTCATACACAGTATGATGTCCCCACAGCTCCCTATACACAGTATGATGTCCCCACAGCTCCTCTATATACAGTATGATGTCCCACAGCTCTCATACACAGTATGATGTCCCCACAGCTCCCTATACACAGTATGATGTCCCCACAGCTCCTCTATATACAGTATGATGGACCCACAACTCTCCTATATGCAGTATGATGTTCCTACAGCTCCCTATACACAGTATAATGCCTCCCCCAAATGTATGATGTATAAAAAGGGACAAGGGAGACTCCCTTGTGATTTATTCATTTCAGGCCCAATAGATTATCCAGAGATCTCCCTCCACTCCTGAATTGTGGCCCCTACCCATGGGGGGGAGGCTGCAAAAGTCATATCTAGATTGCATCAAAGGGTTTACCCGACCTGGAGTTTGATAAGGGCTAAAAAAAATAGTGGAAACAATTGATAGAAAAACTCTTCTATCAAATAACAAAAAACTACAGAATAATAGTATTCATGGTCAATCAATGAAGAAAGGGAATATTACTTTTTCCACTGATTTTTTACCCCAATTTAACGAAATAACAAAGGTTATAAAAATATGTCCGCTTCCTATATAAAGATAAAAAATTGTATGACGTCATAACAACATGAGATTTGTGGCTAGCATTTTGTCTCCTAGTAACATTGTCAGCGCATACTCCAGTCCTTCTCTATCCTGGCTCTCGTGCAGGGGTTTCTTTGGTTGTGGCCACACACAGTGTGTTTCTTGCAGCCACGCAATCTACAGTAAAATTTTTGCCTCGGCAAAAAAAATGTTTTTAATTAAGGGTTTTATCAATTGCAATACCCCATGCATCATTCACTTAACAGAGTGCGTGGCTTGTAATATTCAATACGTAGGCGGCACCATAAACCACTGAAGAAACGCGTAAGGAGACATCTGATGCCGTCAACCCGGAGGCATTAAATGTCTTCAGCACCTGTCATAACCGATATACAAAACACTTCAAATTTTTGGGTATCGAAAGGGTAAAGAAATCAGCACGGGGCGGTAATTTCCAACGTAAACTGTTAATCCGAGAGTCATTTTGGATCTTTAAATTGTGCTCAAGGGTCTCACTAACCTGAACATCAGGCGAGATCTCATCCTACATATAACTAATGCTCCATGAACAAGTCTCTTTCTATATAAATTTGTTAAGGTATTGGCAATAATCAGTGTAACATTTCGGGCTTATCCTGATGTATATGTTGTTTTTGTAAGGATACATTGTTTTTATGTGTATACTACTTATTTTCAGATGTCTAAGGAGGATTGAGTCAGGGCACTGACTAGTTAACCTGAACTAATTAACTTGTTCCACCACTCCCTTTGACTTTCTGGTATGCATATATGTCTGTTAGGCCAGGATCACACATGCGAGAAACACAGACGAGTCTCGCATGTGAATTCCTGACACTGGCGCCGGCTCTCGGGAGCGGAGCGTTCAGCTGCTTGTATTTCTATGCAGCCGCTCGCTCCGCTCCCGAGTGCAGGCGGAAGTGCCGGGAATTCACATGCGAGACTCGTCCGTGTTTCTCGCATGTGTGATCCCGGCCTTACTCTGAGTTGTAATCCATGATCAAGACCGTGTAGGGTGAAACATGTGGGATTCGTTCCCTGCACTGGGATTGCCCATATCTGCGCTTTTTAATATGATGATCAAATAAATGTGAAGTTTTAAGAATCATATCTCTTGTGGTCGCTGGAGACAACTTTTCTTATACACAAAATGTATGATGAGCCACAGTAGCCTCCACACTGCATGATGAACCCTAAGTAGCCTCCATACTTTATAATGGCCCCTAAGTAGCCTCCACACTGTATGGTGGCCCCTTACTAGCCCCAAAATGTATAATGGCCTCTTAATTGTCTCCACACTGTACGATGGCCCCACATTGGCTCCAAAACTGTATGATGGTCTCCACAGTAGTCCACTCATTCTATGATGGGCTTTTCATAGCCTCAATGCCGTATGATGGCTCCACTCTGTATGACGGCCGCCTTAGTAGCCCCATGCTGTACGCGGGCCCCTTTAGTAGCCCCAACTCTGCATGAGGGCCCCCCTTGAAGCCTTTACTCTGTATAATGGCGCCCTTAGTAGCCCCTATGCTATATGTTGACCCCTTAGTACTCATACAGAGTAGAGGCTACTGAGGGGCGAAATACAGTGTGGGGGGCCATCATACAGTGTGGAGGCTACTGTTGGGCCATCATGCAGTATGTGGGTTATTGTGGGGTCCACCATTTAGTGTATGGATTATGGAGAGGGCATCATACAGCTTGGTGGGCATTATATGGCATAGATGAGTGCTGTTGGATATCATGCTGCGTTTAGGGATCTGTGGGGACATCATACTATATATAGGGATCTGTGAGCCTCTCATGCTGTCTAGCGGGGAGGTGTGTGGGCATCACACTGCGTAGAGGGAAGCTGTGGGAACATCATACTGTGTATAGGGAGCTGTGGGCTCATCATACTATACATAGGGAGCTGTGGGCTCATCAGACTATACATAGGGAGCTGTGGACTCATCATACTATACATAGGGAGCTGTGGGCTCATCATACTATACATAGGGAGCTGTGGACTCATCATACTATACATAGGGAGCTGTGGGCTCATCATACTATACATAGGGAGCTGTGGACTCATCATACTATACATAGGGAGCTGTGGACTCATCATACTATACATAGGGAGCTGTGGGCTCATCATACTATACATAGGGAGCTGTGCGCTCATCATACTATACATAGGGAGCTGTGGGCTCATCATACTATACATAGGGAGCTGTGGACTCATCATACTATACATAGGGAGCTGTGGGCTCATCATATTATACATAGGGAGCTGGGCGCTCATCATACTTTACATAGGGAGCTGTGGGCTCATCATACTATACATAGGGAGCTGTGGACTCATCATACTATACATAGGGAGCTGTGGGCTCATCATACTATACATAGGGAGCTGTGGGCTCATCATACTATACATAGGGAGCTGTGGGCTCATCATACTATACATAGGGAGCTGTGGGCTCATCATACTATACATAGGGAGCTGTGGGCTCATCATACTATACATAGGGAGCTGTGGGCTCATCATACTATATATAGGGAGCTGTGGGCTCATCATACTATACATAGGGAGCTGTGGGCTCATCATACTATACATAGGGAGCTGTTGGGACATCATACTGTGTATAGGGAGCTGTGAGTCTCTCTTACTGTGTAGAGCGGAGGTGTGTGGGCATCATACTGTGTAGAGGGGAGCTGTGGGACATCATACTGTGTATAGGGGAGCTATGGGGACATCATACTGTGTATAGGGGAGCTGTGGGCGCTCATCATACTGTGTATAGTGGAACTGTGGGGACATCATACTGTGTAGAGGGGAGCTTTGGGGCCATTATAATGTGTATGAGCATGCTGTGAGGACATTATTCTGTCTATAAGGACATTAGAGTGACATTATTAATTAAGTTTTCACTTACGGTTATAGGGGCATTCTCAAAAGGGCACACGGGGCATTATTACTTTCTAGGCAGTAAAATGTGGGTTGTGTTCTCTTGGGCACTTGCACACAGTGGTGACATCACTATGTAGGGCAGTAAGAGGATCCCTGTTTTTGTGCCATATGACGGGTGCTGTAATAGGGACACGTATGGCAGCAGTGGCTCGGCTTTTGGGTATCAGCAGGATGAGAAGACTGTGCAGGTTTGGGACAGATGGGGACAGGCTGGAAATGTGATAAGATACAAATGCTATTTCCCTTCAAATCAAGGACTTCAGGTCAAAATCAAGAAGGGAAAATAACCGAAGGAGTTTTAATGAAAAAATAGTAAATTTTATTTCAGTATAAATGCATAAAAATAATTGTACAAAGAGCACCACAAACCAAGATAACAGGCAGTTATGGGGGAAAGGAGATTGTATGTTTAAGACACAGCAATTAACAAAGGATGGCAAGCTCATCAAAATCTCATGAGAATACATACAAAATAATATAACAGATGGTTAACCATAAATTGTGCATAAACACAGTAATTCATGGCCAAAAATTATACCATTTGTCATTTACATATATTCTCAGATAAAGAGGAACATGGTATATAGTATAAACTGAGCCTAACCGTATCCAAAAAGAGGGGATAATAAAATAAGCTGTGCGTCCAGTCTGTAACCCTAGGGGCCAGCGGGCTGTGCGTCCGGCCGTGAGAGGAGCTATAAAGTGCTCACAATAAAGATCACAATAAATCTATTAGTCATGCGGCCAACTGACCGCTGCGACTGCTAATAGAAGATCGGATGACAGGCAAAAACGTCATTTGGCTGTTATAATAATGTACTCACCAATGAAAAGGAACTGGTTCCCCGTGACAAAAAAGCCGTGTGCTGTGTACCCCGTGCCTGGCGCCCCTACGCACGTTTCGAAAATACTTCGTCAGGAGGCGTGTTTTCAATTAGCCCTGGCAGCTGTTTATATGTGATGTGAGAGCCAATCCCTGCTAAGATACGTGCTGTTTAAGATGAGGCGCATGCGTAGGAAAGCTCCCTCCTAATAAGCAGGAGTCTTTCGTTTGCGCGGTGGAGGTGAGAGGCGATCCCGTTGCCTAGGCAACGAAGGAAGCCAAAGCTCTCCTGATACGCATCAAAAAGCTCCAGGATGGGTGAGACCTAGGCATGCGCACTACAGCAAAAGATGTTCCTAAGTCGTTAGCCTATAAGTTATATACTGATTTAAGGAAAACAGTGACACTAAGGGATTATAATATCCAATTATGACAACCATAAAGGTAGCACAATAACAACACATAATGTCAAATCTAATACATAAAGTGCTAGTAATCCTATACCCGCAATTAAATACAATAACAAACGAATGAATGAAAAACAAAAATAGAAAAACAGAATCGCATAAAATAAGCCGTGACATAATAATATAATTTTATAATGAATAATGAATAAAAATGATACTAAATATGAAGGGTTGCCCCAAAAAAACTTATATTTATAAGTGCACAAACAACTTGAATAATATACTATAACAATGTGTCAAAAATAAATAAAAATAATATTATATATATAATCATGTATAGCCAACAATATAGAACCCCTAATGTCCATAGAAATATTTAGATCAATCATGAAAAATGATGAATTATCTTCTTTCGCTAGTTGATTGCAGCCTTCTTATGCTTAATTCAAGCCAAAAGGGAACAATTCTTGAGAAAACAAGGCAACATTGGATATACACATCTCAGCAAGGAAAAGCGTTATACTGGAAAAAGGAAAAAATGTTTAGAAAAAAAGTTAAAATCAAATAAAACCAGAACTAATAAAACTAATACCCATGACGACAAACTGTTATAACTTCAGAGAAACGACCCAAAGCCATGGCTCTCGTTTAATCCCAAGGGTACCATGGACCTGAGTCTGAAAATCCATCTACTTTCAATTTGTGAGAGGACCCTAAAGAGGTTCCCACCCCTAATTCCCAAATTGGTCTGATCTATAGCCACAACCTTGAGACCACCCAACTGAATTGTGAAATTTCCTGAAATGTCTGGGCAGAGTTTTTAACTGTTCTACTTCATCCGTGTCTTTCGCTTTCTCAATGTCGCGGACATGCTCACGTATCCTAACTTTCAGTTCCCTAGTGGTCATTCCCACGTGTATATTTTTTCACATGGACATTTAGCCAAGTATATTACTCCTTTTGAGGAACATGTCAGACATTTTCTGATGGAAAAAGTTCGGGTACCACAAGCGTCCTGAAATTCTCTAGCTTTTGATGTATTGAGACACGCTTTACACTTTCTACATGGAAAAAATCCCTGCACTTCACTCAAAAAATTTTTCTTCAACTCATTTTTATGGGAAACAAAGTGGCTACGAACAAGAAGATCAGATAGATTTTTGGATCTTTTAGCTGTAATGCTAGGTCTTTCAGAGAGGGATTTATTGAGAATGGGATCGGTTAATAAAACCTTCCAATGATTCCGAATAACGCCCGTGAATTGCTCCCACTGTTCATTAAAGGGGTGATAAGTCTCACCACTTTTGAGTCTATTTCCCTACTCTCTTTCTTTTTATATAGTAGATGACTTCTAGTTGTACTTTGTGCCCTGTTGTATGCCCGTCTAATTGGCCTATGGCTATAACCTCTCTCACGGAATCTAGAGTACAGGTCACAGGCTTGTTTTTGGAAGGTTTCCTCTGTAGAACAAATTCTCTTAGCCCTCAGATATTGGCTCACTGGTATCGATTGAATTGTGGATTTGAGATGTGATGACTTAGCATGTAATATAGAATTGGTGGAAGTAGGCTTGCGGTAGATATCAGTACAGATAGATCCATCATCCTGGACTAGTATAGAAATATCCAGGAAGTTCACTTTTTTGCCATATGAATAGGTAAGATGGATGTTCAAATCATTGTTGTTCAATGTGGACATAAAGGTTTGAAGCTCCTCCACTGAACCATCCCAAACAAAAAGAACATCATCAATATATCTTACCCAGTCATGGATTTTTTCAGAGCCGGCAATAGGGGTGCTTTGGAAGATTTCTCTTTCCCATTGGCCTAGAAATAGATTGGCATAAGACGGAGCACAAGCAGCCCCCATTGCCGTGCCCTGTAGCTGAAGATATATCTGCCGATCAAAGGTAAAGCAATTATGTGTGAGTACATATTCCAAAAGTGTTAAAATGAAGGTACTCATGGAAGATTCCAGATTGCTGTTCTTAAGGAACCAAGACACCGCATTGAGGCCCTGAGAATGCCGAATGGAGGTATACAACGCCTCTACATCCGCCGTAACCAAAATCATATTGTCACCCAATTGTAATTGGTCTAATTTCCTCAAGGCCGCTGTAGTATCCAAAATAAAAGAAGGCAAAGCAGACACAAACGGTTTAAGGTAATGATCAATAATTTGGCAAATAAGTTCATTTAGTCCCTCATTACTGGACACTATGGGGCGCCCGGGGGGATCCAATGGATTCTTGTGGATTTTGGGGATCAAATAGAAGGTGGGCAATTTGGGTTTGAGCGATTCTATGTTGTTCAAAAATTGTTTAGGTATGATTCCTCCCTCATATCCAGCAATCATAATACCTATCAAATCTTTATGATAATCAACTAGAGGGTTACTGCTCAGTTTTTTATAGCATTTAGAATCCCCCAATAGACGATATGCCTGATTTGTATACATTTCTTGTGGCCAAATCACAAGATTGCCCCCTTTGTCCGCCAATTTAAAAAGTACGTCGTTCCATCCTCTCATTTCCTGGATGATTTTTCTCTCATTTAGGTCTTTTGGACTGGGGAAGAAATTTTTGCACAAATTCTCTATCTCTTTAGTTACCAAATTAACAAATACCTCCACTGCAGGACAGGTACTAATGCTAGGGAATTTTTTGTTTTTATTGAGTAAATGAGACGGAAATTCACTCACCATATTGGAAGCTTGATTTTCTTCCGCTAAGGATTCAAGAATTGCCAGAGCTTCCCTTTCTTCCTCTGAGTTCAATGTTATACCCATAGCATTCTTCTCATGAAATCTTTTTAATATTAATTTTCTGGCAAAAAGATGTATATCTTTTATTGCCGTGAAGGCATCTAAAGGTTGAGGTGGAGAAAAAGTTAGACCTTTCTCCAACAAATTGATTTGATCCTGAGACAATATGTGTGAAGAAAGATTAATTACCTTAGGATGGTCATTACGTCTATTGCCATTGTCGTTTACACGAAAAGGTGTTCTATTTCTTCCCCAAATCTAGTTCTAATGCGTCTATGATTGGAATATTCTCCATCATGAACTGAGGACGCTGCACTTGAGACTGAAGAGACGGATGAAGTTGAGGGACTTCTAGAATGTGATTGTTTCTTAGTATGTCCATTTATTCTTGTTTGCCACCGATAAACTTTCTTTTGTTCATAATCAAGAATATCTCTCTGTAGTTTTTTCTTTTTAATAGTACTAATCTGTTGTTCCCATTTTTCCAATTCTTGATTAATGTTTTGATAGAATTTATCCAATTGTTCCCCATTCAATTTGGCAGATAGATCTCGTTGGATCCCACTTAATTCACTGTCAATATCTCCCAGTATATTCGTATTTTTGAAATTTATAATTTCCATAAATGCAAAAGAGCATGCATTGGAGGTAGATTCCCATCTATTAATGAGATCCTGATCATTCAGCTCAAAAGTGGGATACAATTGGATCCTCAATCCACGTGGGATCATTTTTTGCTTTATATAGTTATCCAAAGATGCCTTCGTCCACCATACACGGTTTTTTTGTTTACCAAATTTTTATATTTTTGCATCAAGTCCTTAACGTCATCATGGGTATCATTAAAATTGGTGGCGGTACTCGTTTTGAAAAGGTCTGTAGCCTTTTCCTGCCAGGCTTTTTCCCTGGCTTTCAGGTCCATAGCTGGAATCAACAACTGTTATAAAACAGAACAACAATATTAACATATAATTCCTTATGCCAAAAATTCAACCTTATAATTTGTTCAACAACTCGTGTCTTAAACATACAATCTCCTTTCCCCCATAACTGCCTGTTATCTTGGTTTGTGGTGCTCTTTGTACAATTATTTTTATGCATTTATACTGAAATAAAATTTACTATTTTTTCATTAAAACTCCTTCAGTTATTTTCCCTTCTTGATTTTGACCTGAAGTCCTTGATTTGAAGGGAAATAGCATTTGTATCATATCTAGTCATGAGTTGTTGAACAAATTATAAGGTTGAATTTTTGGCATAAAGAATTATATGTTAATATGGAAATGTGATAAGTCAGATGTGCAATGTTGCACTCGCTGCAGACGAGTCCTGGCTGGAGAAGTCGTCATAATGCTCTGGGCCAGATGGAAAAGACAGGAAAAGTGAATGACTCCATCAGAAAGTACATCAGCTGTAAGTCACCATCTATAACTGCATTGTAATGTCTTGTACAGTGGGGGGAAATAAGTATTTGATACGCTGCCGATTTTACAAGTTTTCCCACCTACAGAGAATGTAGAGATCTGTAATTTTTATCGTAGGTCACTTCACCTGTGAGAGACAGAATCTAATATAAAATCCAGGAAATCACATTGTAGGACTGTTACATAATTAAATTGCATTTTATTGCATGAAAAAAAGTATTTGATCACCGACCGACCAGGAAGAATTCTGCCTCTCACAGACCAGATAGTTTTGTAAGAAGCCTCCTACTCTGCACTCATTACCTGGATCAATTGCATCTGTTTGACCTCGTTACCTGTATAAAAGACACCCGTCCACACACTCAATCACACTCCAACCTCTCCACCATGGCCAAGACCAAAGAGCTGTCTAAGGACACGAGGGAGAAAATTGTAGACCTGCAGAAGGCCGAGATGGTCTACAGGACAATAGGCAAGCAGCATAGTGAGAGGGTAACAACTGTTGGCACAATTATTAGAAAATGGCAGAAACACAAGATGACTGTCAATCTTCCTCGGTCTGGGGCTCCATGTTGTATCTCGCCTCGTGGGGTAAGGATGATTCTGAGAAAGGTCAGGAATCAGCCCAGAACTACACAGGAAGGACCTGGTTAATGACCTGAAGAGGGCTGGGACTACAGCCTTAAACATTACAATTAATAACACACTACGTCATCATGATTTAAAATCCTGCAGGACACGCAAGATCCCCTGCTCACACCAGCACATGTCCAAGCCCAATCGAAGTTCACTAATGACCATCTGGATGATCTAGAAGAGGCACTGGAGAAGGTCATGTAGTCAGATGAGACCAAAATAGAACATTTTGGTATCAACTCCACTCACCGTGTTTGGAGGAAGAAGTAACCCCAAGAAACACATTCCCAACTGTGAAGCATGGTGGGGGAAACATCATACTTTGGCGGTGCTTTTCTGCAAAGGGGACAGGTCGACTGTACCATATTGAAGACGGATGGATTGGGTCATGTATCACAAGATTTTGGCCAACAAACTCCTCTCAGTAAGAGCATTTAAGATGGGTCTTGGCTGGGTCTTCCAGCATGACAATGACCCGAAATACACAGAGTACCACAAGGCTCTGTCCTGGGGACCACAAGGCTCCTGCCATTACAAGTGGGGTACCACAAGGCTCTGTCCTGGCCCCAGTTTACATGGTACCACAAGCTGTCTGGCCAGTGTAAGACACAAGGCTCTGCCCTGGCCCCAGTGTTACAAGTGGGGTACCACAAAGCTCTGTCCTGGCCCCAGTGTTACAAGTGGGGTACCACAAGGCTCTGTCCTGGCCCCAGTGTTATAAGTGGGAATCACAAGGCTCTGCCCTGGCCCCAGTGTTACTAGTGGGGACCACAAAGCTCTGTCCTGGCCCAAGTGTTACAAGTGGGGTACCACAAAGCTCTGTCCTGGCCCCAGTGTTTACCAAGGTTGTGGGGTACATCCACAAGGCTCTGCCCTGGCCCCAGTGTTACTAGTGGGGACCACAAGGCTCTGCCCTGGCCCCAGTGTTACTAGTGGGGACCACAAAGCTCTGTCCTGGCCCCAGTGTTACAAGTGGGGTACCACAAGGCTCTGTCCTGGCCTCTATGTTGTTCAACATTTTTAAAAATGATCTAGATAAACTTGAACAATGGGCAGCGACTAATAGAATGGCATTTAACGGAGAAATGCAAGATTCTACATCTGGGCAAGAAAACGAATATGACATCTATAGAATGGGAGGAATAGATCTAAGCAACAGCAAGTGTGAAAAAGACTTGGGTATACTAATAGATCACAGACTGAACATGAGCCAACAGTGTGATGCAGCAACAAAAAAGGCAAATACAGTTCTAGGCTGTATTAAGAGAAGCATAGAGTCTAGATCAAGTGAAGTAATTGTCCATGTGAGGGACGAGGGAGACCCCATTTTCATTTATTAATTTCAGGCCCAATAGATTATCCAGAGATCTCCCTCCACTCCTGAATTGTAGCCCCCACCCATGGTATAAGTACACAAATTCCCAAAAGAACAGGAACATGCTATACAGCCAGAAAATTAGAGACCATGTGTCAATGCGAGGAGAAATAGAACTTGGACCCACTGCTGTCTTTTGTGCCAGGCTGTTTAGCTATCAATGGAAACCCTAGACGGTTAGGCACCGACACAGAGAAGAATTATCAGAGTACCGAGTATCTCAGGGTTAAGTACAATATACCACCAGAATATTCAGAGCCCTCCGCACACACCCCTGGCTCTCATCGTTCTCTAGCTGTCCCAGATTCCAAGCTATCGAGACTGACTCTCCAGAACCACTTAGCCGACCCAAGTTTGGATTCTCCATATCAGCCAAGCCCCAACGAATCCGTTGAGATGTCAGTTGTCCCGTTTGGACCTCCCAGTAGGAAGTTATGACCCGTCCTAGATATTGGGAATTATTTAAGTTAGGAGGTCAGGGGAGGAGATTTCGTCCGGCCCAGAGGAGCGGTGGCAAATATAGGAGGGGGCGAGCTAAGGGTTAAAAGCTAGCCACACACCTTTAGCCTGTGTCATTATTCTGCCATGGAAGCCGCGTCACGTGGAGATGGACCAGAAACTAAGAAAGCACCTGTGGACTCGAGTGCTTGCGGGCCCACATGCTATAAGAAACGGTAACTTTTGAATAGTATATATATAGGGTGCACCTAAAGCCAAGGATATCACATCGGGTGCATAACCTTGCATGGAAGAGACCATGAAACTAACCAAAGAAAAAGACCAAGCGATAATAGGTTTGCACACCTGAGCAGAATTTAAATAGAATAATCACAATGAATTTATTTGGAAAAATAAGAACACAATGATTAAAATCATTTAAAAAGAGCTACATTCAGGGCATTCTTTATCATCCCACTCCTGGCGTGAGTACGGGTACAGGCTCCCTCTACTTTGGTTTTCAATAGGTATTCATTATCCTCTGACCACGTTGCATTTATTATGGCCCTTTTCTTATGCACTTTTACATGTGTGTATGTTTTGATTCATATAACATGATTGTTATTTTCCACACATGTTTTCTTCATGTACTGGTGTTGCATAGGGAATCATTATATTTATAAAGATGAACCTTGGTTCAGGTGTGTTGTGGTTTGATGTTACATTTGTATCTTTTTAAATGATTTTAATCATTGTGTGTCCTATTTTTCCAAATAAATTCATTGTGATTATTCAATTTAAATTCTGCTCAGGTGTGCAAACCTGTTATTGTTTGGTCTTTTTCGTAAGAAACGGTAACTTGACACATACAGCTAACTGCAATCCCATACCTGCACCCTACCTTTATATGTACTTCTGGCTGTAATATCTGTATATTACTCTGTATATATTTGTAGTATTTAGTGCACCTTTTGTCAATTAAAATATCAATTAATTTTGTGCTGCTCTTTTATCTCAAATCCCGACTTCCCACGTCTGTGAGTCTGGCAAGTACTTATACACTACCTGGGGTTGGTTTCTGACCCGAAATAAGCTTGGCTTGTTAACAGACCGGCCTTATTTCTAACGAGGAATTGGTGGCAGCATACCGTTCTGGTGTTATTGGGGGATCCTGCCAGTGACGGACTGGAGGTTTATATATATATTACCGGCCTGGGACAGGTGATATATATACCACCCTCACTGCATAGTGCCCCAATAACCAGTATGTGACAGGGCAGCCTCTCTGGCGACTACTTATCTTAGGTGCAGTTCTCGGACTGACCTGAGGGTAAGGGAGGCACCTGAGAGCTGTGGCTGTGCAAGCTCTGTCACAGATTGGTGACGGCAGGGGGATATCTGTTTCCCCCCGGTTCTTGTTTCGTCAAAATCCCCCTCTACTCCTCCTTGGTCAGGCCTCATCTGGAATACTGTGTCCAGTTCTTGGCACCACATTATGTAAAAGACATTGAAAAACTGGAGCAAGTTCAGGAAAGGGCGACCAGGATGGTGAGCGGACTGCAAAGTATGACCTTCGAGGAACGGTTAAAGGATCTGGGAATGTATAGCTTGTGTAGGGCAGCGGAGTTGGTGCAGTGTGACAGACAGGCAGTGACCCAGGAAAAGTTCAAAGTAAACATAGTTTAATGTCCAAAACTCACAACATAAACAGCATACTGTATCCTCCGGATCGCAGCCGGGAAACAAGATAGTCCGTAACTGGAACAGGTTGCCGGGAGCGCCTGCAATGTCGTGTACGCTGAGGGTGCCAGGCCTGGTGGCTCCGCTATGTCTCTGTGTTGCTTCACACAGGTTGGCTCTGCAGAGCCTTCTGCTCTGCACGCTTGCAAAACCAAAATTGACACACCCAACCCTTTGCTGCAGGGGTGCTACAAGGAACCTGTGGCCGTAGGCCACATGGAAAACCCCGACCGAGAAGGAAACGGACCACCCCACTACCATCCTGTAGCCCATTTCAAAAATAAAAGCCCAGAGCAGGTTTTCTTAAATCTGCCGTGAACAAATAGCTTGCCCAAGACCAACACTCACTTTTATTCTGCATTGCAATCACAGCTAGGCCTGTGGCTGCACTCCCACGGCCTCCATATGCTACTGTGTGCATCCTGGGGGACACATAGCAAAGCTCGCATATAAAACCGGTCACTGCCTCACACTTGCAAAAAAGAAGGCTAAGAGGAGACTTAATAGCTGTCTATAGGAAAGATATACAGTATATCTTTGTACCGTGTTAGCCAGTAGATAGAAAAATATTCAGAATTGAGAGTCCTCAGTGATTGATACCTTTTAATGGCTAAGGCCGGGGTCACACTGGCAACAAAAACGGATGAGTGCAATGCGATGAAATATCGCATTGCACTCGGACCAATGTTAATCTATGGAGCAGCTTCCATAGATTTTTTCTTGGCCGTTTTCCTCGGACTGAGTCAATCGCCAATGCAAGCCTATGGGTGTGATGAAAAAGCGGATTTCAAATGGATCAACACCGGTGTCCTTTAGAAAAGCCGGCAATTCATCCCCGGCTATACAGTAAAATCACATTGACAGGTTTAATAAAGAATAGAAAGAATAGATATATACACACATAAAATACACATATATATATATATATATATATATACACATGTCATGGTGACATATACACAGTATATATATTTATAGTTCATACACTTCTACATACAGTCATGGCCAAAAGTTTTGAGAATGACACAAATATTAATTTTTACAAAGTCTACTGCTTCACTTTTTCTAATGGCAATTTGCATATACTCCAGAATGTTATAAAGAGTGATCAGCTTAACAGCAATTACTTGTAAAGTCAATATTTGGCTAGAAAATGAACTTTATCCCCCAAAACACATTTCAACATCATTGCAGCCCTGCCTTAAAAGGACCAGCTAACCTCTTTTCAGTGATTGCTCCATTAACACAGGTGTGGGTGTTGATGAGGACATGGCTGGAGATCAATCTGTCATGATTAAGTAAGAATGACACCACTGGACACTTTAAAAGGAGGCTGGTGCTTGGCATCATTGTTTCTCTTCTGTTAACCACGGTTATCTCTAAAGAAAACATGCAGTCATCATTGCAATGCACAAAAATGGCCTAACAGGGAAGAGTATCGCAGCTAGAAAGATTGCACCTCAGTCAACAATCTATCGCATCATCAAGAACTTCAAGGAGAGAGGTTCCATTGTTGCCAAAATGGCTCCAGGGCGCCCAAGAAAGATCAGCAAGCGCCAGGACCGTCTCTTAAAAGTGTTTCAGCTGCGGGATCGGGCTACCAGCAGTGCAGAGCTTGCTCAGGAATGGCAGCAGGCAGGTGTGAGTGCATCTGCATGCACTGTGAGGCGGAGACTCTTGGAGCAAGCCTGGTCTCAAGGAGGGCAGCAAAGAAGCCACTTCTCTCCAGAAAAAACATCATGGACAGACTGATATTCTGCAAAAGGTACAAGCAGTGGACTGCTGAGGACTGGGGTAAAGTTATTTTCTCTGATGAATCCCCTTTTTGATTGTTTGGGACATCAGGAAAACACCTCATTCGAGAAGACAAGGTGAGCGCTACCACCAGTCTTGTCTCATGCCAACTGTTAAGCATCCTGAAACCATTCATGTGTGGGGTTGCTTCTCAGCCAAGGGAATCGGCTCTCTCACAGTCTTGCCTGAAAACACAGCCATGAATAAAGAATGGTACCAGAATGTCCTCCAAGAGCAACTTCTCCCAACCCTCCAAGAGCAGTTTGGCGATCAACAATGCCTTTTCCAGCATGATGGAGCATCTTGCCATAAAGCAAAGGTGATAACTAAATGGCTCAGGGAACAAAACATAGAGATTTTGGGTCCATGGCCTGGAAACTCCCCAGATCTTAATCCCATTGAGAACTTGTGGTCAATCATCAAGAGACGGGTGGACAAACAAAAACCTAAAAATTCTGACAAAATGAAAGCATTGATTGTGCAAGAATGGACTGCTATCAGTCAGGATTTGGTCCAGAAGTTGATTGAGAGCATGCCAGGGAGAATTGCAGAGGTCCTGAAGAAGAAGGGTCAACACTGCAAATATTGACTTGCTGCATTAACTCAGTCTAACTGTCAATATAAGCTTTTGTTACTCATATGTTTGCAATTATTATATTTCTGTCTGTGATAAAAACATCTGTCAAACACACATAAAAACCAGAGGGCAGCAGATCATGTGAAAATATAATATTTGTGTCATTCTCAAAACTTTTGGCCATGACTGTAGTATAATAGCCGCTAATTCAATTGCCGGCTTTTGTGAAATTACAGACCCGACATGACATGACACATGGTTTACATACAGTTAACCATGTCTTTTCATGTTCTTTGATATATGGTTTTCACTAACAATTACATGAGTGTATGTGTGCAAAATTTCATACATGTAGGGGTCAATTAAAGGTGTAAATTCGATGAAAAAAAATGCATGGGCATTCTGTATTTTCTCCACCAGACAGGGAAAGCAAGCGAGTGGGGGCAGATAATAATAGCCTAGGGAGGGTGCATTGTTTTTGTGCCCCCCTGACTACTAACATCTGTCCCCAGCCACCCCAGAAAAGGCAAATCTATAATTAGATGCGCCCTTTCTGGCACTTAGCCCGTCTATTCCCATTGCCCTGTAGCGGTGGCTAATGGGTTAATAATGGGTTAAGGCCCCTTGTTATTGGAAGGTGACAATAAGCCAGGTTAATAATTGAGAGTTGTCAATTAGACAACTCTCAATTATTAATCCTATTGTATGAAATGAAAAAAAATAACACACACACATGAATTAAAAATCATTTTAATGAAATAAACACACAGTTTTTGACCATATTTTATTGTACTGGTATTCCTTGTGAAGCCCTTGTTCTCCTGTAATAAAAAAAATAGTAAAACAACCATATTCTTACCTATCCGGCGCTCAGTCAGGTCCCATGCTGTAATCCTTCACAAAGGGTTAACAGGTTTACTGCAGGGACCGGAGCTAATGCTGCCAGCCTCGCAGCAAACCCCGAGTGAATGAGCTGCTCTCCCCGGCTGACAGGAGAGGAAGTGATTAGCTCCACACTGCATCAGTGACGTCACAGGGAGTCCCCGGCTGACCTGAACTGATTAGCCTGGGAAACAATCAATTAAGCTTCCCAGCTAATCACTTCCTCTTCTGTCAGCCAGGAGATGAGCTCATTCATTCGGGGGTTTACATAGAGGCTGTTGCATTAGCTCCGGTCCACGCTGTAAACTTGTTAACCCTTTGGGAATGATTACAGCATGGGACCTGACTGAGCGCCGGAGAGGTAAGATAATGTTGATTTATTATTTTTTTTTATTACAGGAATACCAGTACAATAAAAGATGGTCAAAAACTGTATTTTTTTCATTAAAATGATTTTTAATTCATGTGTGTGTGTGTTTTTTTTTTTCATTTCATACAATAGGAATAATAATTGAGAGTTGTCTAATTGTACCCCGTGACCATCTAGGGCGGAAGTGATGCGTGCGTTCAAGTGACTGAGACGCAGCTTGTTCCCGGAAGCATCGACGAGACTCTATACCACGTTGGATTCTTGTGAGGAGCGATGGCGTCTGACGTATATTTACAAAGCGGTTAGTGGCGTATGGGTTAACCCGGTATGTGTGCCCTTAATTATGAGGGCGGACCAATCATGGCACTGACAAGGGGTGGTTATTTAAGTCCACCTAATACGATACGGCGGTGCACCATCATCCATTATGGCAGCCCATCTGTATCTCTCTAAGACCTCCTGATGAACCGCTTAATTTGACGGGGAAACGCGTCGGGGCTACAGAAGACACGATAAGTTACCCATATGGGAGTATTTGGGACAATAAGACTGTGTAGCCCTGGTGTGAAGGCACACGCAGTACCCTGGAGAATGTGTGGAGAGATAGCAGTTCAATGCTCAATGAACATTCATTTCAACACGCACTTAGACACACCCTTAGGGTATTTAGCCATTCGTCAGGGAGTGTTCGAGTGTTATTCAGTTCAGTCATTCAGAGGTCTAGTCAGTCAGCAGCAGAGCTGAGTGCAATCTGTGTGCAGTTCAGAGAGTGGAGGCCAGTACAGGTGAGCCAGTTCACCTCAGCCTGGTCAGAGCTGTGCCCCACTGATAAACAGACTGAGACATTCTATAAAGAAGAGAGAAGTGAGTTGCAGATATACTTCAGTCTCCTGTCCCAAGGACGGTGAAGGTTCAGAGACGTGCTCCTGCCTAGAAGATTACTGAGATTCTGGCAACAAGCTCAAGAAAGAAGTTAAGAAAGGGATTGACTTTTATAACCTTTGAAGTGAGAAATGCTTATGCTACAAGCGCGGACAAGGCGAAAGGCACAGTGGTAGGAATTCTGAGTGCTTTAGGATTGGAGAAGTCCTGCACGTTGTCACCGGTCACTGGAGACCGAAGCACCACTATAGCTTCACGCATAGTGGTAGGAAAACCAGAGGCTTACCGGACCTTAGGTCGCGGCAAGCAGCCCTTGGAGTGTCGGTACGTAACTGGGGTCAGGTGGAATAGGAACTTTGAGCTAGGCCAAGCATAGAAGAACCTAGTTTCATCACTGGAAGGCTCCGACCACAAAACTGACCGGGCAGTACAGCTTTGGAATAGCTGGAGTTTATAGAGGGAACTACGCTTTATGCTGGTTGAACTCATCATTGTGAAAGTAAAGGAGGCCCCTAACTTGTCCAGCTGCTATCTCAAAACACATTCTCCATTGGATCAGCCTCCCTGGGACCTGCCTTACCATCTTGCAAGTAAAAAGGTATGGAAAGACGCTGACGGTGTGAGACTGAGTTATTTAATTGCATGCCTGCACAACCCCACCATAACTATCGACCTGAGGGAAGAGTCCCACCTGTAGGGGACCCGACATCTAGCTGCCTCACCATCCCCTCAGAGCTCTACAGCAGCGCTGGTACAAATTACCAGAAGACTACAGGTGGCGTCACGAACTGTAAATATATCTGTCCCCTGTAAATATTCCCCCAACATACGCCAGACCGCCAGGGCCACAGACCGAGCCACCGCTACCTGTGACAAACCCCATAAACTTCCATGGGCTCGGCTCTGAGTACCCCATTGCCCTGGTAATCCACAATTGTGGTGGCGGGTCGAGACAAGACAACAATATGTTATGCCCTATATATGATCTATTGAAAGATCAGCACAAATCAATGTCGATGGTCTAAATTAGTGCTGTCTACCACTTGTTCCTTCCACATTTGGTTACAACCCATAATAAGGGCAATTAGGGGTATATCTTTTTATCCCATTGATTTGAATATCATTATATTCCTAATATATCATGTATCTAGGGGTACAAGTGTCTTCTTTTTAATGTTACGTATGCCTAGATTAAAGACTCTCTTCACTCCTGCCTATTTATACATTGTTTTCCTACCTATAGTGTAGGGTACAATAGGGCAGTGAGGGTCAGCCTACGCTGAGTGGGGGCGCCAAGTCGAATCTCTAGTGGTGCCAACCTCCACGGTCAGGTAGGATCATATAGGAGTATATTTAGGCCACGTAAGTAGTATAGTTTTTTATCTTTGGTTATTGTACTTCACTTTTCACTGGGTTGGTGTTTTTTTATGATTATCAATAAAATCTAGTTTTAAGAGGGAATTTATGTTCTACACACTTGATTTCATCCCTATTTATATATGATTTATTGTCTAATTGACAGCTCTCAATTATTAACCTGGCTTAAAGTCACCTTCCAATAGCAAGGTGGCCTTAACCCATTATTAACCCATTAGCCACCGCTACAGGGCAATGGGAATAGACGGGCTAAGTGCCAGGAAAGGCGCATCTAATCATAAATGTGCCTTTTCTGGGGTGACTGGGGGCAGATGTTAGAAGCCAGGGGGGCACAAAATAAATGCACCCTCCCTAGGCTATTATTATCTGCCCCCACTCGCTGGCTTTCCCTGTCTGGTGGAGAAAATACAGCGGGAGCCCACGCATTTTTTTTTCAACGAATTTACACATTTAATTAACCCCTACATGTACGAAATTTTGCACACATACACTCATGTAATTGTTAGTGAAAACCATATATCAAACTACATGAAATGACATGGTTAACTGTATGTAAACCATGTGTCATGTCCGGTCTGTAATTACACAAAAGCCGGCAATTGAATTAGCGGCTATTATACTATGTAGAAGTTTATGAACTATAAATATATGTATATATATATGTCTCAATGACATGTGTGTATATATATATTGTGAGACAGTGAGAGCGTATGTATTGAATGGGGTGTACATTTCACAGGTACTTTGCTGACTTGTATGAGGGAAATGTGTGCCTTTGTAAAACTAGTGGTGGAGAAAGGTCATTACACCATCCATTCAAGTACACGTTTGCAGCTCAAACCTGTGGCCACTCAGGTATTGATTAGGAAGCCAGAAGTAGGTGCTTGGGAGCACAGTCGGAGAGCTAGTTTAGCCTGGACACAGGAAGGTGTCTCGGCACAAGAAACAGTCTCCAAGAGTGTTAGAGCTGTCTTTAGCCTGGACACAGAGAGGTGTCCTGGCACAAGGAAGCAGTCTCCAAGAGTGTTAGAGCTGTCTTTAGCCTGGACACAGAGAGGTGTCCTGGCACAAGGAAGCAGTCTCCAAGAGTGTTAGAGCTGTCTTTAGCCTGGACACAGAGAGGTGTCCTGGCACAAGGAAGCAGTCTCCAAGAGTGTTTGAGCTATCTCAGTTTGGGTGCAGGAAGGACCCCGGACATAGGAGTAGTCTCAGTGCGAATCCGTGTGAAGAGCGGCTGAATAGGAGTGGATCTCTCTCGGGTCTGGTCATGGAAGGTGCCTTCAGACACAAGGAGGAGTATCTGTGAAGCTCCATACTGGTAACATATGTGATATGTGTTGTTTTGGGCACAGACTGGTAGAGTCTGGGTCCCGGATAGAGAGGGCCATCTATCTAAGTGTAATTAGAGGCTAGACAAGCCTAGGTCTTTTGTTTATGCTTTGTTTTTATCTGTGTGCTGTGGACTTTAATAAAACTGGTTGCGGCCAGTTTTCACCAAACTGCTGTCTGAATGAACTGTTTCCGTGCCATTCTGTCTACCCAGACAGCGATCCTAGAGCTATATCCCCTGAAATGCTACAATTGGTGGAGAATGCTGGGGCAGCGCAGGGCCTGGTACAGTTAGTGCTGGAGTGTGCATGCAGCACAGTGGCGAGAGACAGCAATAAAGGTGAAGTCTGTTGAAATAGCAACAGAGAAAAAAAAAAAAAGTGTGTCAGCAGAAACGTCTGTTTGGAGCAGTCTTAAAGAGACAGGAGCCCTAATAGACTTTGCAAAGAAAAAAAAAAAAGTGTGTCTGCACAGCAGAGCTGAATTTTTCTGTGGAAAAGACTGTAGAGTGTGTATGTCTTGAGTGAAGACTGTCGTTGTTGAGACAGAGAAGTCTGACAGCATGGAAGACGAGTGTGGATACAAGCATCTTGCTGTGACTCAGTGGGGTCACGAAGGCATCTTGCTGTGACTCAGTGGGGTCACGAAGGCATCTTGCTGCAACTCAGCGGGGTTGTGAAGATTGTCGTCGCACTCAAATCCAGTTTGCTGTGGCTCGGCGGGGCCACGAAGATTTTTTCAAGGGAAAGCGGTGAAGTTCTGGTGTGAACAGTGCTCCGCGATGGCTGTGAACGGAGCAGCGAATGGGTCTGACAAGTCGGACCGCATATTTGAGAAATGTCTACTGGACATGCAACTGGACATGGTGCGGGAACCATGGGCACCGTATGGAATGGCGGCAGTGGACCATTCTATGGACTCTCCGGGGGTGCCAGTGTTGTCACAGAGTGCCCGGGGAGGTGGTAAGAGATGTTGTGAACTGAGTCCTAAGACTACTGCTGATTTTTTGTGTAAAAATTACCCTGCCGGTGTGGTTGGAAAAAAGGGGGCGGAGTTTAAAAAAGGGGCGGATTTTCACAAGAGTGTAGAGTGTGAAAAACTGAAAATTGTTACTGGTGGTGGGTTGGTACCTCCTAAAAATGACAAAGTGACCGTTGATAACGGGGTAGCTCCAGTAGAAGGGGGTGACGTCAAAGTGGGAGGTGACCTGTTAGTCCACAACACCATGGGGAGTGACACAGACCCTGTAGCTGACTGGGACACTATGAAAGTAAAAAGTGAGTTCAGTCAGGAGAGGCTAGACGAGGGAAGAGAGTCCTCCTCTCGTCGTAGACGGCGCAAGGGCCACAAAAAGGTTGTTCCGGTAGTACTCGCTGAAAATGGAAATGAAGAGAATGTAGTACTGTCTGCCTATGCTTCAAGTGTGGATTCTCCTTTAGAGGTAGAAAAGGAGGTGGCCAGTCATGGCCAAGAGCTGGAACCTATTCAGCTGCAGTATCAGAGTGACATGCTGCAATTATGTGAAAACCTGGAGGACGTGTCCTCAGACCAGCGAGATCTAGAAGGAAGCAACGAGGAAGTTATCCTGTGGCAGAATATGTTCTTTGCCATTAAAGAGGACCGCCGCAAAATCAAGGAAGAGGTTTTGCAGTTGAAGCGTGAGAAGGAGGCGCTGCAGGATGGAGTTTCTGGAAGTGAACAAATCCTAAAACGATTGCGCGAACAGCTCAACCAGGAGCTGTGTGATTCCAAGAAGGAGTGTGATGAACGCAGTAGGGAACTGCAACAGATGAAGAGAGATTATGTAGATCTCCTCAGGGTCAAAGAAAAACTAGAAGAGGAGAAGATGGATGCAGAGCAAATGCGCCAGGTGGTTGAGACCACTCTGCAGGACACCCGTGATGAAAATGGTGATCTGCGCAGAAAGACCCTAGGTCTGGAAGCTCAGGTGAAGGAGCTACAGATGTCCTGTGATACTCTCCAGAAGGTGGAGATGCGCCTTAAGGAAAAGCTCAGCCAAATGGAAGCTGAGCGGGAAAAGATGGAGGAGTCCATCAGAGAAGCTACAGACCAGGTCCAGGAGTTGGCCACTGGAGATGAGAAGTGTAAAGCAGATACTTCCTCGAGTGCGGTGAGTTCGGATGATTCGGTGGATGTCGGAGCCGAGATCAAGGAGCTCAAGGAGTGGTTACAAGCCCATTGGACGCAAGAGAAGCTTCAGAGACGGGCTGCTGAGAGGCGAATGGCGGAACTAGAGGAAGAAGTTCTCGGGCTTAAAAGTCGCCTGATACAGTGTCACTCGGTGAACAAGGCCTCCTTGGAGAAAGAAAAGGGCAACCATGGTGCACTCGCTTCCCTTGGCCAGGAGAAGATAGACCTGAGGAGAGCTAAGAGTGTGGTAACGGAAGATAATTGTGAAATGGAAGTGGTCCGGACGGAAATTCACGAAATTGTAGCTGTGAGTCAGCTCAGAAGAAGAGTAAAGGGGGAAGAAGCTGAAAGTCAGTTGTCCCTGAACCCTGAGCTGATTGATCGTCTGGAACCCACTGGTGAGACCGAAACGTGTCGGTACAAGTGCCTCGTAGATGTACCCGAGGACTTGAGAGAAGAATGCACCCGTGAGTCTGTACATGAAGCGTTTAGGAAGGCCGTGGGAGCCTGTAAGGTGTACTCGACCTCAGGAGCTAAACAGCTGGTGGTCTTGTCCACGACTGAAGTTACAGTGAAGAGGGTGGCAATCCTAAGTGACATGCACTGGCGATGTATTCGCACAAAGCGGTTTCTCCGGTTGAAGACAGAACAAACCGTTAGACAACTAAAGCTTATGAGAAAAGCTCACAGTCTACAGGAAGAGGTCATCCGGGTGCCTCATGTTCTGGTGAGAAAGCTGATTGGGAGAAATGGCCGAGCCATGCAGATAATGGTGAAGAAGTCTGGTGTGGTGAAAGTAAGCAGTCCACGTGATCGTCGGGACTGGATACCAGATGAAGACGGCATGGTGTCATTCTACGCTATAGGAACAGAAGAAAGTTTGGAATATGTGCGCATGCTGGTGGCGTACCGTGTGACCTACCTGCGAGAGGTAGAACAATTGAATCTCGCTAGACAGCGAGTAGATAGACAGCATCATCTGAGCAGCAGAAGATGGCAGCCGTCTAAGAATAGTGAGACCCGACAGAGAAAGGGCCCCCTAAATAACAGAACAGCTAAGGCTGAAGTTAGGGACCTTTCAAGACGTCCTGAGGGTAGTGGGCGTGGGTTTAGAGGTAGTGAGACCTCCAGTAACTCAGGTTTGAGAGGCCCATACAGACGACCCGATAGAGTACAGGACAGTACGGAGTCTAACCGGACCTTAGATACCCAGGCAAGACCTGACAAGGTTACGATTGACCACTGGGAGCGAAGGGGAGACCTGACAAGGTTACGTCCCAGAAATGTGACTGGACGAAGTCTGTGACAATGACAGACGGTAGGTCCCTAAGGAATGAGCGAATGTCATTGACTTACGGGGCTGAACAGAGCAAGGGACAAGTACATGGTCTCTGTGTGAACTGTGGGTTGAGGTGATTGGATATATTATGTGTTCAACCCCACAAGCTTAAACTTATGTGATGATGATGATAATGATGATGCTAATCATAATAGTGATGATACTGATAATGGTAATGACCGTGATAAAGATGAAATTCCTTTGCAGGTGATGTTGGGAGACGAGTATGGTGGTTCTCGGGAACCAAGTGTCCCTGACCTATATAGAAGTATAGTGCTGAGGCAGTGTTCGGAGTTCACTGTCTCTTTTGGGTTGTTGACCAGCCCTCCGGTCTGGATGACCAGCCCTCCGGTCTGGAGAAGAGGGAGGGGATATGTGAGACAGTGAGAGCGTATGTATTGAATGGGGTGTACATTTCACAGGTACTTTGCTGACTTGTATGAGGGAAATGTGTGCCTTTGTAAAACTAGTGGTGGAGAAAGGTCATTACACCATCCATTCAAGTACACGTTTGCAGCTCAAACCTGTGGCCACTCAGGTATTGATTAGGAAGCCAGAAGTAGGTGCTTGGGAGCACAGTCGGAGAGCTAGTTTAGCCTGGACACAGGAAGGTGTCTCGGCACAAGAAACAGTCTCCAAGAGTGTTAGAGCTGTCTTTAGCCTGGACACAGAGAGGTGTCCTGGCACAAGGAAGCAGTCTCCAAGAGTGTTAGAGCTGTCTTTAGCCTGGACACAGAGAGGTGTCCTGGCACAAGGAAGCAGTCTCCAAGAGTGTTAGAGCTGTCTTTAGCCTGGACACAGAGAGGTGTCCTGGCACAAGGAAGCAGTCTCCAAGAGTGTTAGAGCTGTCTTTAGCCTGGACACAGGGAGGTGTCCTGGCACAAGGAAGCAGTCTCCAAGAGTGTTAGAGCTGTCTTTAGCCTGGACACAGGGAGGTGTCCTGGCACAAGGAAGCAGTCTCCAAGAGTGTTAGAGCTGTCTTTAGCCTGGACACAGAGAGGTGTCCTGGCACAAGGAAGCAGTCTCCAAGAGTGTTTGAGCTATCTCAGTTTGGGTGCAGGAAGGACCCCGGACATAGGAGTAGTCTCAGTGCGAATCCGTGTGAAGAGCGGCTGAATAGGAGTGGATCTCTCTCGGGTCTGGACATGGAAGGTGCCTTCAGACATAAAGAGGAGTGTCTGTGAAGCTCCATACTGGTAACATATGTGATATGTGTTGTTTTGGGCACAGACTGGTAGAGTCTGGGTCCCGGATAGAGAGGGCCATCTATCTAAGTGTAATTAGAGGCTAGACAAGCCTAGGTCTTCTGTTTATGATTTGTTTTTATCTGTGTGCTGTGGACTTTAATAAAACTGGTTGCGGCCAGTTTTCACCAAACTGCTGTCTGAATGAACTGTTTCCGTGCCATTCTGTCTACCCAGACAGCGATCCTAGAGCTATATCCCCTGAAATGCTACAATATGTATATATGTATTCTATGTGTGTATATCTATTCTTTCTTTTGTGATTTAAAAACTATCATTTGGTTCCATTATATGTCCGTTTTGGTAGCCACCGACGAAATCTCGCCAGACGGATGTCAAACGGATGTGAAACGTACGCTCAGATGCGAGAAAATCGCATCTTCGTATTCAAATCGGATGACAGACGGATCAATGTTCAGGAAACATTTGTGCGATTATCGGCCTTCAAAAACGGTCCGATTTTTTTAGACGTGTGTGACTCCAGCCTAACTGAAAAGATGGGAACAAATTGCAGCTTTCGAGACTCCTCAGGTCTCTTCATCAGGCAAAGACTAATACAGAATCTGAAGAATCACATATTTATACACCACACAGCACAGAAATAACGCAATAGATAAGGCTGGTTTCACATTTGCAGTTGTGTCCGCAGCGTTTATGCCTCATACTTCTGCATGCTTCGTGTTTTCCTATCTTTAACATTGGGGACACAGTTACATGCGATTGGATGCTTTTTGCCGCGTTTGACGACACATGCCTCGTTTTGTCATCTGCGGCTGGGCGCGTTAAATGCAACATGTTGCAATTTTGTAAGACATGCACATTGGGCGTGGCTTGTGTAAATTCAAAAATTCACCGGGAAAATAGCACTTGCCCATCGTCTGCACTGCAGGCATGCGTTTGCATGCATTTTTGCATGCGTTTGTGGTTGCGAACGATACGCTGCGGACTCTACCACAAATGTGAAACTAGCCTAAGACAAGTGACGTGAAGCAGAACTGTCATTATGGGAGAGGGATGAACATAAATATTGGAACAGTTCATAGATAAGGAGTGTGAAAGTTTTATTGCCCTCTGATTGCAGTCTGGTATTGTGATGCCCCCAGAAGGTCTGAAGAGCAAATTCCTTAATTGATGTAAAAAGACATAAATCCATGCGACACATTCATTCCTGCTCTGAGTGTCATTTGTCTCATCTATTGCATTTTTTCTGTGCTGTGTTGTGTATAAATATGTGACTCTTCAGATTTTGTATTAGTCTTTGCCTGATGAAGAGACCTGAGGAGTCTCGAAAGCTGCAATTTGTTACCATCTTTTCAGTTAGCCATTAAAAGGTATCAACCACTGAGGACTCTCAAGTCTAAATATTTTTCTAGCTGTCTACAAATATCTGAAGGGCTGTCACAGTGTAGAGGGATCATCATTATTCTCATTTGCACATAGAAACACGAGAAGCAATGGGATGAAACTGAAAGGAAGGAGACACAGATTAGATTTTAGATTAGATTTTAGTGGAACAGGCTGGCATGACAGGTGGTGAGTTCTCCTTCAATGGAAGTCTTCACACAGAGGCTGGACAGACATCTGTCTGAGATGGTTTAGTGACTCCTGCATTAAGCAGAGGGTTGGACACCATGACCTTGGGGTCCCTACCAATGTGAACATTCTAGGATTCTATGATTCTGTCTCTCACTGGTGAAGTGTACCTACGTTAAAAATTACAGACCTCTCAATTCTATGTTGGTTGGAAAACTTGCAAATTTGTCAGTTCCTCACTGTATGTTCTGCAGGACTAGTATCTACCACTATATGTCACTACATGACTGTAACATCGGTGTTGGTCTTTGTATAGAGATTTCTTTTGTGTTGTCATCTGCTGAGCTTCCCCTATACTCATGATTAGGATGCGCCACCATAGTTGTAAACATGGTCACCTGGTTAAAGGCCACTCAGAAGTTTTGACCCCATGAGATGAACCTCAAGCTACACTTCCGATTAACTTCAATTGGAACTGTCAACAAGACCAGAAAACAAAGGGTTAACTTTCCAGGGACACAATGTATTCAAGCTTTGGGTGGCACCGCATTATAGAGATGATGTCCAGGAGTAATTCTATTACTCTCTGGCGGGGCCGGCGTTAGCACCCGTGGACCCTGGCAAGTGCTGGAGGCCTGAGCAGGCGGGGGTCCCACTCGCCGTCGGGGACACCGGCGTGCAATGGGGGCCCAGTGCCTGTGCGAGTGCTGGCACCCGTGAGTGGACCCTCCCTTCCGCTTGCTCTCTATGGAGAAAATATATGGGGCTCATTATTCTGTATGGAGCATTATATGGGGCTCATTATTCTGTATGGAGCAATATATGGGGCTCATTATTCTGTATGGGCATTATATGGGGCTCATTATTCTGTATGGAGCATATATGGGGTCATTATTCTGTATGGAAGCATTATATGGGGCTCATTATTCTGTATGGAGCAATATATGGGTCTCATTATACTGTATGAAGCACTATGTGGTGCCCATAATACTGTATAGAGCAAAAGATGGGGTTTATTATTCTGTATGTAGCACTATGTGGTGCCATTAATACTGTATGGAGCACTATTTGGTGCCAATAATACTGTATGGAACAATATATGGGGCTTATTATACTGTATGGAGGATTATATGGGGCCCATAATACTGTATAGAGCAATATATGGGGTTCATTATACTGTATGGAGCATTATGTGGTGCCCATAATAATGTATGAGGAGGGACTATGTGGATTTCCCATAATACTGTATGGAGCAATATATGTGGCCTCATTATTCTGTATGGAGCAATATATGGGACTCATTTATACTGTATGGTAGGACTATGTGGTGCCTATAATACTGTATGGAGGACTATATGGGGCTCATTATTTTGTATGGAGCGCTATGTGGTGCCCATAATACTGTATGGAGCAATATATGTGGCTCATTATACTGTATGTAGGACTATGTGGTGCCCATAATACTGTATGGAGGACTATATGGGGCTCATTATTCTGTATGGAGCACTATGTGGTGCCCATAATACTGTATGGAGCAATATATGTGGCTCATTATACTGTATGTAGGACTATGTGGCGTCCATAATACATATGGAGGTCTATACTGTCCGGTTTCTGACCTATTGTAAAATTACAATAGATATCACTCATATAAAGTAGGAAGTGAAATCTTTGGCATTGTGCTATACCTATATTTCTCTGCCGTATCTGTGCCTCTAATTTGCCTCTATAGAATTGTATAGGTGTAATTGTGTTTCCATATATACTCCCAGGAACGTTGGATGACAACCCAGATGGGTTCGGTACTAGCAGCCTGAAGGTTTAGGTGTGTGGTGGACGCTCCGTGCTGGTTGCTGGGCGCCGCCGCGATGTTTATATACAGTAGGGATCGACGCTTCCCATTCACCAGGTGGTGATTACTTTAGCCACTCACGACATTCTTGTGTCAGTGTGTGAGCAGCGCAGCGGCGGCGGAGGAGGAATTCCCTCACTAGCTCACACATATCGCTCGTTGTGTTAATCCGTGTTTACTGTGTCATTCACACAGTGAGACTAAGTCACTACTCGTCTCTCCTGAGAAATGAGGGTTTTACTGCTGGGTGTGAGTGACTCCATCTACTCAGTGCACACACGGCTGGAAA
Organism: Oophaga sylvatica; assembly: GCA_033576555.1. NCBI lineage: Eukaryota > Metazoa > Chordata > Amphibia > Anura > Dendrobatidae > Oophaga > Oophaga sylvatica. The sequence goes on from JARQOD010002993.1 coordinate 63,699, forward strand.
ATGCAGGAAGCATTCCCTGAAATACCGAGTAATCCTGGGAATTCACATCACCGGTCAGTCACCTGTCAATCACCTGTCAATTACCGGTCAATCACCAATCAATCAGTAGTCACATCAGAGAAATAGGATAGAAAAAGAAAAAGGGGAAAAGAAGCACCAACAATGTATCGAAAAAGCTTTGTCTGAACATCTTACTTAAGTAACACTGGGGGGCACAGCGCCACAGCCTCACGGTGAGCACAGCTCCACAGCCTCACGAAGGGCACAGCTCCACTGCCTCACGGAGTGCACAGCTCCACAGCCTCACGAAGGGCACAGCTCCACAGCCTCACGGGGGGCACAGCTCCACAGCCTCACGGAGGGCACAGCTCCACAGCCTCACGAAGGGCACAGCTCCACAGCCTCACGGGGGGCACAGCTCCACAGCCTCACGGAGGGCACAGCTCCACAGCCTCACGGGGGGCACAGCTCCACAGCCTCACGGAGGGCACAGCTCCACAGCCTCACGAAGGGCACAGCTCCACAGCCTCACGGGGGGCACAGTCCACAGCCTCACGGAGGGCACAGCTCCACAGCCTCACGAAGGGCACAGCTCCACAGCCTCACGTGAGCACAGCTCCACAGCCTCATGGAGTGCACAGCTCCACAGCCTCACGAAGGGCACAGCTCCACAGCCTCACGGGGGGCACAGCTCCACAGCCTCACGGAGGGCACAGCTCCACAGCCTCACGGGGGGCACAGCTCCACAGCCTTACGGAGGGCACAGCTCCACAGCCTCACGGAGGCTCGACATATCGTGCGTCCGCCTGTTACAGCTGCAGCTCAAGTGTCTACCCCTGTACCTGAGGGCCTTACGACCCCAAGAGCAGCAACGCCCCAAAACAAAGCAGTGGCAGCAGCCGGGCCACAGGAGCTGGAGGTTCCAAGGCCACTGGGTCAATTGTCTGCTGGAGAAAGGAATAGGAGAAGAAGCCGAGAGTCTTCTCCTCGGGCCACACTTTTATTATTGTGCAAGGCCAGAACATAGCCCACTACTCTGAGCAGCACACTTATTTTAAAGGAGCCAAACTCTTCAAAAAGGAGGGAGGGGAAAACTTTAACAAGAAGACCCGAGGAGTGAGCCGGGTCAGGACCACATGGACTGTGAACACTCCTGGACTGTTGGAGCTGTCGTGAGTTGGCCACTGGGCCATTAAGTTTTAAAAGGACTTCCTGTGTTTGGACTCCCGAAGCAGGAAAGGACTGGCCAACGGGCCTGGAATGTTATATGTGAGCACGATGTGTGTCCGGGTACCAGGAGCAAAGGGACCGGGGTCAGTTAGACCCATGTTTAAACAGGAACTTGGACACTCTGCCAGGGGTCACTAAGGAGAGGGAACGGGTCAGTCAGACCCATGTTTGAGGGAAAAGGAACTTGGATACTCTGCTTGCAAAGGTACTTAGACACACTGTGTAAATGGTCCCCATGTCGGAGGGACCAGGGTCAAGCAGACCCATAATACTAAACGGACAACCCGAGGGTCGTGCCGCGTTAAAAGGGACTGTGCCCATGCGTCTTCGGACACGTGTATTGTTGGCCAAAGGGCCAGGTTAATAAAGAAACTTGAACTCTATGTTCCAGGGTTGGAACCGAGTGGAATCGAGGTCATGATTGACCGACAAAAAACACTGGATGAAGAGTATACTGATTTTATGTGTATTAAAAGTAGAAAAATGCTAATATTTAAAAGTGATTATATGCATTTCTAAATATCTCGGTATCTTACCGGCATTATATGGTTGGGGACGAACAGATTTTAGGAGGGAGGAATGTAAGAGTGTGACAGAAGCTGTCATTCACATCTCCCCCTAGTGTTCATGTGCATACAATTAATGTGTGGTAATGTAGATGATGCTTATGTGTACCTTACTAATAACAATGTGGTTGTTATATTGTATAAGGGTTTTACATCTAATTTTAAGTGTTTTGATTCTGTTACAAGATTAGGGAAAGATGCAAAGGAAAAGATAAGAAGGTAGCTATAAATTAGGATAGGATTGGATTTAGCATAGTGGGGGCACAATAGAGTCAAGAAACTAAGGTGCCAGTATAAGAATAGTTAAAATAGGGGATTTCCACGTTGGGAGGGGCAGGAGTGAGTGAGTTTTTCTAGGGGAGACTTCCTGATTAGTGGGAGCAGTGCACAGTAGTGTACTATAAGTTAAGAAAGTTGTTGGAGAGTGACGCAGGAGAAGGAAGAACATGCCAGAGGCCCACACAGTACGGAAAGGCACAGAACGCTTGGGAAAAGAAGATCGCAGTCGGCCAACACTTGATACAATGGTATCCCATCTGGGGCCTATGGCTAAAATCAGGATAGAGGAACCTTTTTCATCTTCCAGTGAAGGGGAACCAGAGTGGGAACCGGTACGGGAAAGTGGACGCAGGAATGTGGGGAACCCAGAGCCAGGACGAACATCTCAGAGGTTAGAGGAATCAGCATTGAGAGGGAAAGCTCAGGCTGAGTATGGGACCGAAGGGCCAGGACGAGCATCTCAGAGGCTAGAGGAGCCAGCATTGAGAGGGAAAGCTCAGGCTGAGTATGGGACCGCAGGGCCAGGACGAGCATCTCAGAGGCTAGAGGAGCCAGCATGGAGAGGGAAAGCTCAGGCTGAGTATGGGACCGCAGGGCCAGGAAGAGCATCTCAGAGGCTAGAGGAGCCGGCATTGAGAGGGAAAGCTCAGGCTGAGTATGGGACCGCAGGGCCAGGACGAGCATCTCAGAGGCTAGAGGAGCCAGCATTGAGAGGGAAAGCTCAGGCTGAGTATGGGACCGAGGGCCAGGACGAGCATCTCAGAGGCTAGAGGAGCCGCATTGAGAGGGAAAGCTCAGGCTGAGTATGGGACCGCAGGGCCAGGACGAGCATCCAGAGGCTAGAGGAGCCGCATTGAGAGGGAAAGCTCAGGCTGAGTATGGGACCAAGGGCCAGGAAGAGCATCTCAGAGGCTAGAGGAGCCGGCATTGAGAGGGAAAACTCAGGCTGAGTATGGGACCGAAGGGCCAGGACAGCATCTCAGAGGCTAGAGGAGCCAGCATTGAGAGGGAAAGCTCAGGCTGAGTATGGGACCGAGGGCCAGGACGAGCATCTCAGAGGCTAGAGGAGCCAGCATTGAGAGGAAAGCACAGGCTGAGTATGGGACCGCAGGCCAGGACGAGCATCTCAGAGGCTAGAGAGCCGCATTGAGAGGGAAAGCTCAGGCTGAGTATGGGACCGCAGGCCAGGAGAGCATCTCAGAGGCTAGAGGAGCCGGCATTGAGAGGGAAAGCTCAGGCTGAGTATGGGAGCCGAGGGCCAGGACGAGCATCTCAGAGGCTAGAGGAGCCGGCATTGAGAGGGAAAGCTCAGGCTGAATATGGGACCGCAGGGCCAGGAAGAGCATCTCAGAGGCTAGAGGAGCCGCATTGACAGGGAAAGCTCAGGCTGAGTATGGGACGCAGGCCAGGAAGAGCATCTCAGAGGCTAGAGGAGCCGGCATTGAGAGGAAAGCTCAGGCTGAATATGGGACGCAGGGCCAGGAAGAGCATCTCAGAGGCTAGAGGAGCCGGCATTGAAGGGAAAGCTCAGGCTGAGTATGGGACCGCAGGGCAGGACGAGCATCTCAGAGGCTAGAGGAGCCGGCATTGAGAGGGAAACTCAGGCTGAGTATGGGACCGCAGGGCCAGGACGAGCATCTCAGAGCTAGAGAGCGGCATTGAGAGGGAAAGCTCAGGTTGAGTATGGGACCGCAGGGCCAGGACGAGCATCTCAGAGGCTAGAGGAGCTGGCATTGAGAGGGAAAGCTCAGGCTGAGTATGGGACCGCAGGGCCAGGACGAGCATCTCAGAGGCTAGGGAGCCGGCATTGAGAGGGAAAGCTCAGGCTGAGTATGGGACCGCAGGGCCAGGACGAGCATCTCAGAGGCTAGAGGAGCCGGCATTGAGAGGGAAACTCAGGCTGAGTATGGGACCGCAGGGCCAGGACGAGCATCTCAGAAGGCTAGAGAGCCGCATTGAGAGGGAAAGCTCAGGCTGAGTATGGGACCGCAGGGCCAGGACGAGCATCTCAGAGGCTAGAGGAGCCGCATTGAGAGGGAAAGCTCAGGCTGAGTATGGGACGAAGGGCCAGGAGAGCATCTCACAGGCTAGAGGAGCCGGCATTGAGAAGGAAAGCTCAGGCTAAGTATGGGACCGCAGGACCAGGACGAGCATCTCAGAGGCTAGAGGAGCCGCATTAAGAGGGAAAGCTCAGGCTGAATATGGGACCGAGGGCCAGGAGAGCATCTCAGAGGCTAGAGAGCCGCATTGAGAGAGAAAGCTCAGGCTGAGTATGGTACCGCAGGGCCAGGAAGAGCATCTCAGAGGCTAGAGGAGCCGTCATTGAGAGGGAAAGCTCAGGCTGAGTATGGGACCGCAAGGGCCAGGACGAGCATCTCAGAGGCTAGAGGAGCCGACATTGAGAGGGAAAGCTCAGGCTGAGTATGGGACCGCAGGACCAGGACGAGCATCTCAGAGGCTAGAGGAGCCGGTATTGAGAGGGAAAGCTCAGGCTGAGTATGGGACCGCAGAGCCAGGACGAGCATCTCAGAGGCTAGAGGAGCCGGCATTGAGAGGGAAAGCTCAGGCTGAGTATGGGACCGAAGGGCCAGGAAGAGCATCTCAGAGGCTAGAGGAGCCGGCATTGAGAGGGAAAGCTCAGGCTGAGTATGGGACCGAAGGGCCAGGACAAGCATCTCAGAGGCTAGAGGAGCCAGCATTCAGAGGGAAAGCACAGGCTGAGTATGGGACCGCAGGGCCAGGACGAGCATCTCAGAGGCTAGAGGAGCCAGCATTGAGAGGGAAAGCTCAGGCTGAGTATGGGACCGAATGGCCAGGAAGAGCATCTCAGAGGCTAGAGGAGCCGGCATTGAGAGGGAAAGCTCAGGCTGAGTATGGGACCGCAGGGCCAGGACGAGCATCTCAGAGGCTAGAGGAGCCGGCATTGAGAGGGAAAGCTCAGGCTGAGTATGGGATCGCAGAGCCAGGACGAGCATCTCAGAGGCTAGAGGAGCTGGCATTGAGAGGGAAAGCTCAGGCTGAGTATGGGACCGCAGGGCCAGGACGAGCATCTCAGAGGCTAGAGGAGTCGGCATTGAGAGGGAAAGCTCAGGCTGAGTATGGGACTGCAGAGCAGGACGAGCATCTCAGAGGCTAGAGGAGCCGTCATTGACAGGGAAAGCTCAGGGTGAATATGGGACCGCAGGGCCAGGAAGAGCATCTCAGAGGCTAGAGGAGCCGGCATTGACAGGGAAAGCTCAGGCTGAGTATGGGACCGCAGGGACAGGAAGAGCATCTCAGAGGCTAGAGGAGCCGGCATTGAGAGGGAAAGCTCAGGCTGAATATGGGACCGCAGGGCCAGGAAGAGCATCTCAGAGGCTAGAGGAGCCGGCATTGAGAGGGAAAGCTCAGGCTGAATATGGGACCGCAGGGTCAGGAAAAGCATCTCAGAGGCTAGAGGAGCCGGCATTGAAAGGGAAAGCTCAGGCTGAGTATGGGACCGCAGGGCCAGGACGAGCATCTCAGAGGCTAGAGGAGCCGGCATTGACAGGGAAAGCTCAGGCTGAGTATGGGACCGCAGGGCCAGGACGAGCATCTCAGAGGCTAGAGGAGCCGGCATTGAGAGGGAAAACTCAGGCTGAGTATGGGACCGCAGGGCCAGGACGAGCATCTCAGAAGCTAGAGGAGCTGGCATTGAGAGGGAAAGCTCAAGCTGAGTATGGGACCGCAGCCCGGGCACATCTCAGAGGGTAAGGGGCCCATGAAGGGAAACTCAGGCTGAATATGGGACCCAGGGGAGGAAGAGCACTCAGGTAAAGGGGCCGGGATTTAGAGGGAAAGCCAGGCTGAGTAGGGCCCCAGGGGCCCGGGGACATCTCAAGGGTAGAGGACCGGCATTTGGGGGGAAAGCTCAGGCGATATGGGACCGCAGGGGGCCAGGGCGAGCATCTCAGAGGGAAGGCCGGGATTAAGGGAAAAATCAGGCGATATGGGGGGCCGCAGGGCCAGGAGCATCCAAGGTTTAAAACCGGATTAAGGGAAAGCTCAGGGTGATATACCGGAAACGAGCATCTCAGGCTAGAACCGAAATGAAGGGAAAGCCAGCGAGTTGGGGACCCCGGGCCCCCCAACGCATCCAGAGGCTAAAGGGACCGCATTGAGAGAAACACACTGGATTTACCCGCAGGGGCCAGGACACCTCTCAATGGGGGCCCTTGAGAAAACTCAGGCTGAAATAAGGGACCGAGGGCCAGGAATCATCTCAACCCAAACCCTTAGAGGAACTCACTGATTTACCAAGGGCCAGGATTACATCCAACTAAAGCCGGCATTAGGGGAAACTCAGCTGATATGGACCCCCCAGGGCCAGGCGACTCCAAACAGAA